>JABSTR010001652.1:0-42415 GCA_013339765.2 Haemaphysalis longicornis
TGCCGAAGTGTGGAGGGAGCTGTCGGAATTTCTGGATGCCGTTGCTGGATGCCGTTGCTGGATCTACGGCCGACGGTTTATGCGTGTGGATGAAGGTGTCATGAAAAGGGAGAGTATGGAAGACTACATTGCCATCATCGTACCAAGCGCAAGTGAAAGCGAGCAAGAGGAAAGCAACGAAATCCTTTACCCACAACCTCCGATGTGATTGGTGCACTCGCACTAGTCCGGCACTTCTTTGCAAATGTGAAAGATCGCGGCCTCAGTGGCACTGACCCTTTAGACGGTGTGACCAAAAGGTCTCTTGTCTCAGGCAGTGAAAGTGTTCATCAGGGGGTACAGGACCATTTTGTATAAAAGTAAGGCAGTTGCACCAATAAAGTTTTTATAAATGGTATCTGCTTTTATGATGCTCAATTCTTCAGCATTCTTATATTGAATGATCCCAATATATGGAACTGATGATGTTTTTTTTGCAAGTTCAATCCTAAACAGGTTGCACTGTATTAGGTGTCAGTTTTCAAGTATGGATTCCTGGCGAGTTGGTGTAACATTGCAAAAAAAATTCACTGCACATGCAGACAAGGACAAGAGAGAGATGAGACACCGGAGCACTTACGCTGTTTCTCGTTTGCTGTCAATTTCTCGAATCCAATTTCAGCTAGTGCGATCTGTACTGCGCAATGTTACGTTGGCCACTCCCTGACCTCCAAACAAGGCAACATTTACGCGTCGAGGGATTTTTATGACCAGTGAGGGAGGTCAAAGGTCACCAGGTTGCATGACCAGGTTGCAGTCTCTGTGCTGCCCAGCAGGTCATAAAACTCTGGTAAAAACAGGGTCCATTTGGCGTGGCCATTCTTGTCACCAAAGTAAAATTAAGTAAAATTACAAAAATCATATATGACTATTGTTTTGGCGCTCTTTGCCCATGGCCTTGCGCCATAAACATCCAACCATCATCATCAAATTAAGTGCTCATCTTGGTGGAAAACAAAAGCGCTCCAAAAACAGGGACGAAGGAAGACGTAGACAGCATGGCACTAGCCCAACTACCAACTAGCCCAACTTTCCGTTCTCTCTGCAGTAAAATTAAGTGCTGCAGCAGCTAGGGTAGCAAAAAACACTGGTAGCTATGTTCTTCCTTATACGGAACTGAATTGATGCTCCCTGGCAAACTCTTGCCTGAAATCTTCATTTACACCTCATGTGTGTAAAGCTATGATTTCATCAATTTTTTGAGCTTTGCCAACAAATCTCCAACTGAAAAACTGAAATTCCAAATTGTACGCAAAATCGTGAGGCGTGCATTTGAATTTGTTTGCTAAAGTTGATTGGTTGATTGTAGGATTTAACGCACTGATGCAGCGCAGGCGATGAACGCGTGCCGTAGTGGGGGCCTCCAGATTAATTTTGACCACCTGGGGATCTTTAACGTGCGCCAAAATTTCGAACACACGGACATTTTCTCTTTTCACCTCCATCAGAAAAGCAGCCACCACGGCCATTTTCCTTTCTTGCTTGTATTTAGCTCAGCACCGACTTGACGCAAACATCTGCCATTCTCCGTTTCCACCTTCATTTGTCTTCTGTCGCAATGGGGAGGTCACGTCTTGTCTGAACTCCCAAACAACAGTGACTTCGAAAACTTTGGAGTGAGCAAGGCGTGTAAAGAGTTCCTGCTTAATTAAAGCTGCTGTGCCGGGCTCTCTGCCACAAACGGCTACGTCTACTGCCCGATCCCTACTGCCGCTACCACCAGCTGCGTTGCTCTTCTCTTCCTTCTCCCCCCCAGAAAGACGAAGGAGCAAGTTGGGGGAAGGAACTGGAGCTGCTTATACAGTAAAACCTCATTACAAGAGACACTTGGTTGTAAGAGACATTTAAATGAAGCAATTTGGTAGGTTTTTGTATGTTCGCCACGTTAGCAACAGTGCATACAAGAGACCTTGGTTACAAGAGACATTTCTTGTGTCCCTTGAGTGTCTCTTGTGATGAGGTGTTACTGCACTTGCTTCGTTGGTGAAGTCCAATTGAAACTTTTGCACTAGTCGAGTTTCGGCAGTAGTTGCCCTCCCATGCTGGTTTTGAAGATTCCTTGCGGGCAGTGCGCTGTCCAGCGTGAAGTTGATCCCAGATACAGTTAACCCCGATGTAACGAAGTCCGTAAAATTCGTAATTTACGTCGCTACATTGAAATTCGCGGTTATAATGAACGTGTTCATTGCGTGAAGCGTTTCCTGTGAACAAAAACGTGGCGTGCATACACAGCTCGTGCACTGTTTCTGTTTCTGTCGGAGCTTAATCGTCTACGCGGGCATCAGCGTCATCGCCATGGAGCATTTTCTCCCCGAAAAACGCGCCCCGAGGCACAGGCGCGCTCACGCAGCCGCGGAGACCACCCGCACGAAGCGGGTAGCTCCAGCGACCGCTTCTAACCGCTCGCTGAAACGCAACTCGAGGGGCAAACGAGAGGGGCATGCGAGAAAAAAAAAAAGCGGATAACGCGGGTGAAATTTTCACTGTAAAACGTCGATACGCGCCGCTTGCGCTAGTGCCCCGTCAAATATCCTCTGTGGTGGCAAGCCTACTCGTCTCTGGTGGGGCCAGCAGGCATCCCCGAGCGCTTAGAAGCTAGCGTCACTAATAAAGCCTTTATTTAGCGATGCTTTCTCCCGCCATTGGCGAAAGTGGTCAGGCTCCTCCCACTGCCGCGCGCAGTGCGAGTCGCTTTCTGGCAAAGGCAGAAGACACCGGCGGTGTGCAATCACAGACGAGGGCATGAAAAAAATGCGCGTGCAAGGCTCAAATATTCACTAAATGCTTGCTGGAACGATGAAACGCATATGCATGAGCGAACTCGAACAAAGGGCAAAGCGGCGGCATGCAGCGACGGTGGCCTTGCTAGAGACGATTAGGCTGGCCACCGTGAGGATATTTGATGGGCGCTTTCGTAAGCAGCGCGTATCACACGTTTTAAAATAAAAATTTCGCCGATGTTACCGTATTTACTGGCGTAATTTGCGCACTTTTTTTCGCGAATTTAGGGCCTCAAAAAGGGGTGCGCAAATTACGGGTATATTGCGAAAAGTCCAAATAACGTGTAAATGGTCCTAACGCGGACTATACAAATAAGAGAAAATAGAGTATGATAGCAAAAGCGAACGATACTCGTTTATTTAAAACGCGTACACAGTCAAAAGTACCTAAAAAAGTTGTCTGGTTGTGGTTTAGTCGGAATCGCTCGTCGAGAAATCCGACTCCGAGTCGTCGTCACGGCCGCCATCACTGCCCTCCCAAAGCGCATCGTCCTCAGTTCCGTCGAGTGCATTCGACAGCCCCGTCTTTTTGAAGCTGTGCTCCACGATGCTGGGTGAGACCATGTCCCACGCTGCCACGATCCACTCGCAGACCGTCTCCAGTGGCGGTCGCTTTATCCTCCCAGTGGGAGTGAGCCCGTGCTCTCCGCTGGCCATCCACTCGACGTACATCTTGCGCACGTAGTCCTTGAGGGTTTGTTGACCGACACATCCAAGGGCTGCAGGACAGATGTTAGGCCACCCGGAATACTGGCCAGGTGGGTCCGCATGTCGCACAACTTCTCCTTCACACTCTCCACAAGATGCCCTTTGAAGCTGTCGAGCACCAACAGCGATGGCAGGCGCAACAAAGGCCCCGGTCTCTTGCCCCAGACAGTGTCGATCCAGTCCTGCATCAGCTCCTCATTCATCCACCCGTTTTCTTGAGCATGGATGTGAATGCGGGCCCCCGCTTCATTTTGGGATGACGAAGGGTGGGAGTTTGCGGCCATCTGCTGTCACGGCAAGCATCACCGTGCAGCGTTGTTTTTCGCAGCCAGTGGTCTTGATGGGCACAGATGAGACGAGCTCACTGTGGTGTTGGGCGGCATGTCGAACGTCAGTGGCGTTTCGTCAGCGTTCCCAATCTGGGACATGATGAAGTTCCCCGTTCGGCGTAATCCAATCACGAAGCGGTGAAACAACACAATTTTCTCCTTGTAGTCCTGTGGTAACCGCTGGCCAAGGGTCGTTCTCCGTCTGAGAGACAGTTGGTGGCGTCTCATGAAGCGCGTCACCCAACCTCTGCTCGCCTTGACTGCTGCAGCATGGGATCCCTTTCTCGTGCGCAATCTTCTTTGCTTCAAACTGTAGCATCTCGCACGGACACGGCAGACGGACGACCTCATCTGTTGAAAATACTTCAACAGCTCTTCTTCCACGGCAGGAAACTTACCTTGCTTTGGTCCTGCGAAACGCCTCCTTCCAGGTTTGGTATTTGGAGGGAACTCTTTCTGTCTTGCTTTCCAGACCGCAGCGTGGCTCTCGTTCACGTTGAAGTGCCTTTGGCGCGGCAACGGTCCCTCCCTTCTCCTCGGCAAACTCATTACACTAAGTTTGAATTTCGCCGTATAGTTATTGTAGCCCATCGCTACTGTACAAAAGGTGACTGAACGGCGACGACAAACGTGAACAAAAAGGGAGGATTCTGTCGCAGCGCGAACGCAGGAAAGAAGACGCGGCAAGGCGACACAGCGGCAGGGCTGATACACCCTCTCACATCTCCGATGCAAAAATTAGTGCTTCCGAGTCCGCGGCTGCCTTTGTGTGTGTTGTGTGCGAGTTCTCGCGGCGCAAAAGAAAGGAAAGGAAGGAGGAAGGCACACGCTCGAGCAGTTCCGACTCCCAGTGGAAAGGATGAGAGGAAGGGTGTGCATGTGTCGGGAAGGGCAGAGCAGGGGAACGTAGCCGGGTAGGGCGCCTGAATGTTCCTCCTCGCCTGCGCTCCGTCACGGAGGGCGGAGTGGAGGCGCACCCAGACACGGAGAAGGGAAGAAGGGAGAAAAGAATGAAGGGACTATTGGCGCACAGCATCGTGTATCACTGCGCTCCCATGCGCCATGCCGCCGTCCAAGGCGTGCTTGTTTGTGCGAACGTGCCAATGGGTTCTCTTGGGCGGACAGGGAGCGCAAAATATGCCAGTTAAATTTTTTTTCTCTAAACTTGAAAAAACTTAAGGGTGCGCAAATTATGCAGGGCGCAAATTAATGCGAGTAAATACGGTATATTCACTTTTTTTTTCTCGCATGCCACCTCTCGTTTGCCGCTCGAGTTGTGCTTCAGTGAGCGGTTAGAAGCGGTCCGCTGGAGCTACTTGCTTCGCGTGGGTATATCCGTGGCTGCATCAGCGCACCTGTGGCTTGTGGGGCGAGTTTTGCGGGGAGAAAACACCCATACGGTTCGCGCTGATGCCCGAGTAGACGATTAAGCTCCGACAGCAAACAGAAACAGATGCGTCAGCCGTGTATGCGCGGCACGCAGTTTGTAGGCAAGGGGGCTTGCTCACAGACTCCGTGGCTCCTGCATCCGCGGCATTGGGCGGCCTTCGTGTCGCCATTCACGTTTTATTGAGACCCTGTTTCGGCGCTTCGTTCTCCCAAATGTACTTCTACAACTGAATTTCGTGCCTCAATCTTCATGAAACTTCGTTACATTGAAATTTCGGCAAACGGGACTTCGTTACACAGATGGTGAATACATGGTGTGCAACACTGGAAGCTACGAAAAATTCCGTGGTTCGTTACATCGAGGCATTCGTGGTTCGTTACATCGAGGCTTTCGTTACATAGTCGTTACATCCAGGTTTAACTGTAGTTATTCTTTGCTTGGCTGTTGCCGCAGCTTCTTTTCCCCACTGACGCTGCTTCAACACGAAGGGCATATGGAAGCAGGGCGGCACTTTTGTCATCAGTCGGACAAAGAACTTGCAGCGGCAAGTTTGGAAATCCATATGAGGTGCACCAAGCTGGGTCTCCGACGAAAGGAGAGAGGCCGCCAGCTCAGCTGTTTCTCCAGCTCGCACCGCTCGTGCAAGCTTAGCAACTGCCACGAGTATTTTTTGTTTTTTTCTGACCTTTCATGTCCTTAGTAAATTTAGGAAGTCACCGCCCTCTCAAAACTGACTATCCACATTTCTTTTTCTTCATTAACACGGTTGGAGTGGGGACATCTGTTGTACTTACCTTTACCCGCCACATTTGCCTGGACAGGGTGCAACTGAAACAGGGGGAAAAAAAAAAAAGAATTGCGCAAATCAAACACAAACCAGCCAGAGTCAAAGTGCCGGCTCAATTTTAACCGGGTAAGATGAGATTGTTATGAACCAAAAAAAAGATGTGTGACGTAGCAAACTTAATCTCAAGAAGGTTATTATCTTATGGAATGCAAGTGAGCATCGCTTACTTACAAAAGTTGCGTGCTTCGAAATTGAATGGAAGTTTTCAATTATGTGCACGGCACTGTTTTAGGGACACTAAGGCTTGTGTAGCGGGAAAGTTGTTTCTTTATACAGTAGAATCTTAAATAAAACCATGGAAATACATATTTTGGAATAATACTAGGCATGTGTGCACGTGCAATCGAATAATATGCCATTTGATATTTGCTTAATTAAATCAGAATTTCAGCGTCTCAAAATTTCAAAGTGTATTTGGCACTAACGAATAGCAAGGTTAGCATATTTTCCCCAGAAAACAATACAGCATGTTAATCCACTTCAATTTATCTCACTAAACCTTAATTATTCTTAATTTGTGTCAATAATTGTTATACTTTCAATTACCAATGAATCCTCAATTAATCTCGGTTATCAGTAAACCACAACTTACTGTATTTTCACACTATAACCCCACACCAAAAATGTGAAAATAGGGAAAGTAGGGGCGCGGATAATATGCGGGTTTTTTCCTTTAGTGGTAGCTTCACAGCAATGCACGTTGTGCTGTGAAGATGACCTTGTGTGTAACAGTGAGGACTGCGCTCAAGTGATAGTAGCTCTAGCGAGAGCAGTGACAGAGTGAATTGTGACTTTCACCTTGCAGTAAGTGTATTGCAGTTGCCAAATATACACTTTTTCTGCCTACATTATAGTATGTGATGTGTAGCTTGAGCAGTAGAGCTTTGGTGCAGCCTTTCCCGTATCAAATGTGCGGGTAGTACGGGAGGATTTTTTTTTTCTTTTCCGGCGGGCTGAAAGTGTGGGGGTGCGGATTATACGCAGGGGCGTGTTATGTGTGCGAAAATATGGTATATACAGCTGGGCATGACTCGATTCTTTTCTGTTCTTCCAGGGGTGATGTGATATATTTGTACAGTCCTGACTCTACGTTTCCTGGTGACAAGGTCATCAACGAGACATGCAACAAGGTAACAAACTGTGCATCTCCTGGTGCATTGCGGAACTCCAGGAACCCTGAACTAAATGTTTTTCTTCTGTGCAAGTGTGTAAACTGGTGACCTTGTTGCTGGCTTATCAGTGACAACTTCTCTTGGTGATGATGATGGTGTATTGTGCATACCAGAACCAATTCAGCGCTACCTGCCGAAATATCTGGATAAGGATCACTGTTTCATGAGTCAAATGGAAAGGGATCCACCAGACTCTAACTGGGGTCATGCGGATTGCTTTGCAGGCGTTGAGGTTCATCGACTGTCCAGTGTGCTGCCGGAAAAAACTCCTCAGTGCACTCAAGTCTGCTCACAAGCTTTAAAGGCAAAAGCCTGGTGATACTTACTAAGGGGGGGACACCGGTCTTAATTAAGAACATTTTTGTTATTTTTTAACTAGGTGCTTGGGATTTACACACTGAGTGTAGTATTCTAACACCCTGAGCACAAATATGCAGTTTAGTTTCCATCTATGTGGTCTAAGTTCGTAATTGTGCAACACGTTATGGCACTCCGTTTTGGGCAATTTTTTTCCATTATCTACCTAAGAAATACTCGAATATTTCTTTTCCCTTTGTGCTCTAGAAGGGCCAGGGAGTGCAACAAGACCACAGCAGTAATTTTAGCGTTGTCTCTGCAAATGCTGTAACCTTCAAAAATGTACGGTCATCAATGTACCAATGTTTTCGTAAAACTAACTGCATAATACTTTGTGCTAGCAAAAATAAATTCCATATTTTTGTAGTTTTATTGCACTGCTCAGTTCATAACCTTTCGAATGCAGCAAAAGATGATACAAATCTAAGCAGTACATCCCGAGATACTGCACACCACAGTTGACCTCGTGAGAAAACAATTGGTTCTGAAAAAACAGGGCACGATGTTTGGAAGCATAGGTGAAAACGGTCATTTAGGCAACTTCAAAGGGCGACAGTGTTGTAAACACTACGGTACAGCTATAATTATTTGCCGTACATTCCTTGGTGGCAGACTGCAAATAAAAATTAGTACAGAAAATTGATTCTTTGGCAAATTCAATCGGCAGGAATCAAGACGAGTGTTCCTCTTAACCTCTTTACTGCTACCTTCCATTTCTGCATACCTTCCCATTTCTGCCACTTTTAAAGCTTCAGTTCATCTGTCTTCTGACTGAATTGCTTCGACCAGCACAATGGCGACACTTCCCCTGAATCATAGTTCTGCACAGCTTGTTTTTGCCTGTTCTACTCCCGCGCCGTCAAGTTCACCTGTCATACAGTAACACTGTCTAACTTTTGTTCCAGCACTGCTGACATGCAGAGTTAATGCATGGTAACGCACTCCGGCTCCTAATGGAAGACACACGTTCCAATAACCCACAACTGACAAGTGTGTTTTATGTAGTGATTTTCACAACTTTAACGCGCTCCCGATTGTAAGAGGCCAGGTAGTTCACATAGAAATATTTAAAAAGAAATTACTACTTCACGCTGAATTGCATGCACGTACACATTCAGCCGTACACATGTACTGTACACAAATTGCACTGCTGTCAGTGGATAGCCTCAGCACCAACGCACTGGCCCCGTCCCACTTCGCAATAAATCGGGGGCCGTAACCAGCTGTTCGTGGCACTCCAGTGGCACTGCTGAGGCTGCTTCGTCCCGGATCTTGGGATCTTCGTCCTGCAGGAGTTGCAGCAGGGTGCTGAACAGGCTGGGGGGCAGAGACAAGGAAGGGACAGGGGAGGTGAACGACTTGGCAGGCACTGCACACAGGACAGCTGTTTGTTAGGCGTTGTGCGAATATTCGAGCGCTTCGAACATTCGAATGAATATTACAGTATTCGAATTCGCTTCGAGCCGAACTTAAATTTCCAATATTTCGAAGTATTCAGGGTGAACGAATATCAAAACTGTGCTGAAGTACTATGAGCAGTTTCGGTTTCATTAGGCAGTTGCATTACTGCCGACATCGGGCCCACATCTTGACTACATGTGGAGCCAACACAAGCTAAGCCACATTCAGAGCATTGTTGTAGCCATCTTATGCGCACACACTCACCTGTTCGTCAAGGTAGTCAAGGCTCCCGTTTCTTTCAAGCAATGAAACGGTAGCAAAAACTGTGTGGCAATGCGTGCTGTGAGCAGATGTTGATTTGATTGGACCCCGTGCTTGAACTTCAGTGGACATCAGTTGCTTCAATCAGTCAAGTGACATGGCCAACGTGTCCACGGGTGCCAACTCGATAGGGAACTTTTTTGTGAAGGTCCCACCAGGCCCGAAAGCTCAGTGTCTCCGTGACAGAAAGCTCAGTGACACCTGACAACTATTTGAACTTGCTTCGAAGGTACTCAAGTCCAAGGACTATTCGCTTTGAATTCCCTTCGACCTAAAATATTATTCGCACAAGCCTACTGTTTGTACTGCCCATGTATTGCAACCTGGAAAGTGACAAGGGAAAGTTGAGACGGGCCGCAGTTGTTTGACAGGCCGTTAAAACGAGCAAAGACAAGTGCACATTCAGCTAGCGTTTGTAGAGCACAAACAAGCTACAACCAAATGATGTGCAGAAAGTTCCTAGTGCCAACTGAGATAAAGGAAACACTAATGAACTGGCAACATGCTAACCTCTGCAGCAACCTTTAGTCTAAACCGAAATTCTCCGTAAAGTTTCGCAGGTTACTTGACAATGGCTTTTTTGGTTGGTGTTGATTCATCTTGAAAACAGGTGTGGAAAAAAAAACATTGGCCAAGAATGCACGTCGTCCTGTATATTTCTTTTCTTGGCCAACGTCTTTTCTGCGCCTGTTTCAAGAGAATAAGTTGTTTTTCACAACAAACAGTCAGCCACCCTACTCATTGTGATGATGATGATGATGAACGGTCCCCCACTCATCGCAAATAGTGAAAAAAAAAAAAAAAAAAAAAACAGACTTTTCACAGCAAATGGTCACCTCAATTGTCATGGTTCCACCAACAAAAAATTCCCCGCATTTCCCCGAGGGGAAGAATGTGAAAGTGCGAATGCACGAGTTGAATTTGCGCGGTTCGGTAATGTTCGCGAAAGAGAGATCACACACACACACACACAACTACAAAGAAAGAAAGATGCATTTATTCACAGACACCTATTTGTGTTGTCGTTGTACTTGATTGCTAGAGCGGATCTCAGCTTTGAAATTTCGTGTCAGTACTCCTTTAAGCGGGTGCATTAGCCCCTCTCACGCCCGATTCCTGGCCAATCCCCCACGTGGGTATGTGCCATGTCAGCGGGCAGGCAGCGCGCGCCCATCTCCCCCGTTGCCAAGGAAGACGAGGAGATTCCTGGCCAATCCCCCACGTGGGTATGTGATGCGGACATCGCCGGTGGACGCAGGTTCAGGGTCGCTTAAGAAGTGCATTGCACTTAATAGGTCTTTCATGACAAAATTACACACAGATGCATCGTATTTACACAATTACAACACACTTTTTTTAAACTAAAAGTAGCCTTCAAATTTGTGCACCCATTACGATCAGGTTTAAAAGCAAGATCAGCCGCAAAGTGGCTAGCAGAATCACCACGAACACCAATCCTTGCCAAAATCCAATCCAATCCAACCTCAAACTTCTACCCACATCATGCACGTAAATTTCTCCATATATTAGCCATGTGTAGGACATGTTCAAGCTGCTGGTTTTGAGGCAGTTTGCCGCAGAAACTCGTTTTAGTCATGGCGGCTCCGCAGAGGTACCCCTATGTTGTGTTCTTCAGGTGCAAAGTCATTTTGTAGCCAAGCCAAAGACATGTGCACCCTTTGTCCAAAAGTTTCTTAGACATGCCTAAAGTGCATAGGATGGAAAAATTTTGGCTACAAGCTAACCTCTTAAGCAAGGCTGAAATATTTTATGCCACAAATCTAGAGAAAGTACCTTTCAATCTTACTGTGAGAAAATATTATCTTCATAATAAACGATAGGCTTATGCTTTGAATTATTTGTGGCCAAGAAACCTTTGGCAGGGCCTAGCTAAATTTAACAAGGAGTGAACGTGAGTGGCGTTAACAAAGGAGCACTACATTCTCATCTAAGGCTCTAATGAAAGGATTCATTAGCCCTCAGCCAAGCGTGCTTTCGAGAACCCAAAGGCAACCTGGCAAGATTCACAAAGGAGCAAGGAATAAAGCAAGAGCCCGTCATGTCAGAAATGATAAAGGTCGAGGTGCTTGAAGTAGTAGATGCTTTCAATATTTTACGCTCCAATTTTAAAGGCCAGCAGGAGCTGGATAAGGCAGTCTATGGAGCGCAAGAGACTTTTGCTGCCACCATTGTGTGAGTGGAATGAAATGCTTTTTTGTCAGGCATGTGGTGTCGCGTCTTTTACACCTGCATGGCAGAATAGCCGTAAAAAATATATATATATATTTTTTCAAATTTCTCTACGTAAACTTCCGTGGGCATTATACCAAACCAGATAGCGGGGCAGTTGCTTATTGTTACGTTTGAAAAGGCGCAAAAAACGCATGGGCGAAGGTTGCGAGGTATACAAAAAAAAGCGTAACACAACTAAATTTATTGTCACGGGATAAACATATATACTAGCCCAAGGACGCGGGTTCAATTCCCGGCCACGGCGGCCATTTTCTGATTGAGGCGAAAAGCAAAAATGTCCGTGTGTTAGAGATTTGGGCACACGTTAATGATCCCCCTAAAATGGTCAAAATCAATCTGGAGCCATCCACTACGGCGCGCCTCATCGCCTGCGTTGCGTCGGCGCGTTAAACCTTATTGTCAATCAATCAATCAATCAATCAAAACAAACACATATACTGCATGCTCGGCCCATGTCAGAAACCACCACGAGACATGTAAATACGCTATTTCCTTTCGAGTAGGGATGGGCGAATATAGATTTTGAGGTTCGAAGCTGAATTCGAAGCGAATAGTGATTTGGTCGAATAATTTCGAATCGAATAGTTCGAATAGTGCACATTGCAAATCACAAAGACAAATGAGCAACTTGTGACCTGACTTATGTACACATTTTTTTCTAATAATTAGAACTCACGTAGGCACAGCATTGTGTAAAACTATTACCAGTTGAACATTTATTGCGAAATCTTACACACAGCTTTCCTTTGCTGTATTCACAAGTTTTCATGAAGAAATGCCTGTTGCGCCACATGCTCTAGGTGCAGCAGTTTCCGCCGGCTGCTCATTCACAAGTTTAAGCGCCCCGCCTAGAAATAAGGGGGCACAAGGGTCTTTGATCAAAAACTTTATTTTTGCAGTTATGATGATGAAAATTAGGGGGGCACATGTAGTTTCTCATTCTAATTGTAGATATCAATTTTGTTTTTGAGTAAAATGATTATGTTTCAAATTTATTTGGATTTTTATATTCAATTTTTTGACAGCCTTTGTAAAAGAACTGCTGGAGGGATGCAGCTAAACAGGGAACCAGTAAACTGCGCACAAATCAAAGAGTGCAATAAGACTAACATTATCATTATATCTGGTCTGTAGCAGAAGTTACGACCACTTGAAGTTTGGGCCTGGAAGGCAAAACCGGTTTTTTCTGGTTGCCATCTTCCAGGCCCAAACTTCAAATGGTCGTAACTTCTGCTACAGACCAGATAGAATGATAATGTTAGTCTTATTGCACTCTTGATTTGTGCGCAGTTCACTGGTTCCCTGTTTAGCTGCATCCCTCCAGCAGTTTTTTTACAAAGGCTGTCATAAAATTGAATATAAAAATCCAAATAAATTTGAATATAATCATTTTACTCAAAAACAAGCTTGATATCTACAATCAGAATGAGAAACTACATGTGTCCCCCAATTTTCCTCATCATAACTGCAAAATAAACTTTTTTGGTTTAAGACCAGTGAGCCCCCTTAAAAAAAGAAGTATTGTAGCCACTAGTATCCTCGGCCGTAGCCAAGCAAAGCGCAAGTGGCTGGCCGCCATTTTGAATAGGCTCGCTTATAGCGTCCTCGATAAACACGCACCGGTGTTGCCCCCAAAAACCGGCGCGGTGCACAGTGCCCCACGACGGTGCGTACCGGCACGGAGCGTTGATCGAGGACAAACGGGGCGGTTCTACCCAGGCGCCATCTCTTAATCTAAGAAATCAACTCATAAAAACCGTTCACAAGTAACAATACAGCACTGTAATGAGACACAGCGCTATTTGAAAGTGGTATTTATTGAAGGCCAATGGTTATATGTACGCACAACTTAAATCCGTCACACATGCGGAACAACGTACCGCCACCGCTTCCACTAAACAGCTACATACAAGCTGCTTCTAATCTTCGTTTGAGCCATAATGCGAGTGCCTGTTTTGTTCCGCCCTCCCGTTACAGCAAAACAAGTAGGTCTTCATCGTCTAGGCACTCCGGTAACAGTCCATAATTCGATCGAACGAAACGAATGTCAATCCCCAACTTTCTGGCAATGCATGCAGCCGCCTTTGAAGTACAAAAAGTTTCGCGTCCTCATTTACAATCACTGGCCGTTGTTACCGCCCGTTAGGAGACTGTCGCATCGTTGCCCGATGAATTCACAAGCACGCCATCCTTGTCAGCAACAATACACAGCTCCGTCCGCCTTGACACGAGTGCGGCGATGGCGCCGTCGCTGCAGCAGACGGCGGAGGAAGCTCCTTCGCCGGCATCGTCCGCGATGCATCTCGGGACTGCACGCCGCGCACCGTCGACTCTCTCGGTGCGCGGCGGTGCAAACCAAAAATTGCCCCGCGACGGTGCACCCCGGTTTATCGAGGACGGACGGTGCACACCGGTGCGGTTTATCGAGGATGAAAAGGCGCACCGGTGTGCCCCGGTGTGCACCGGTGCGGTTAATCGAGGATGCTATTAGTGCGGCGTACTGCCGCGCTGTGCGAGCCTATTCAAAATGGCGGCATACCTATTCAAAATGGCGGCCTGTACAAGTCTGCTGGCTTGGTGCCGCGATGTTCGGAGCGGTGTCATTTCAGTGCCGCCTTTTTTTTTTTAACCTAAAGTATGCTGGCGGCCGAGAGCTTCGTCGAACCTCTAGGCAAGGCAGCAACTCGGCAGTGCCAGCACTGATAATAGAAATGTCCGCGTCGGTGGGTCTTGAGCCAAGCCTGGGGTAGTCACTCTAGCCTGGGGTAACTCTCGGAAAGCTTGACCGAAAAGCTTGGCTTTCAGCTGCCTATTCGGGAGCATCGAATAATTCGAAATATCGAATACCTGCATTCGGATCGAAGCGAATAACGAATAGAGAGCTATTCGATCGAATATTCGACAATACCGAATATTCGCCCATCCCTACTTTCGAGGCTTCCACACTCGTCTTTGTGTGTTCGTTTTGTGGGAGCTTCCATTATTTGCCTAGTTTGCTGTTCTGTGCATTACAATCAGGGCTGCGTTAGAATCACGCAAATGCGGTATTATTTCTTCGGGGATAAACCTAGCCTGCAAAACCTCTCCTGATTAAAAAAAACAAAAAAGAAAAGAGAGAAGGCACAGTGAAGTGGTTAAACCAGTTTACTGCCATTAATACGAAACCAATGGGAACTGCAATAGACTTCAAATAATGCAAACTTCCGAATGAAGGAAAAGCAGAACAACAGTGGTGTTATTAGTTTACAGCATGTCTCCCTTCTTGATTTCACTCAGAATCCAGACTTTGTCACAAAGTTGAAGGTACGACACATGTTGCCATGATAAATGAGACGTAACACTAAAATGGAAGCCTGAAACGGCCACTACACAAAGAACTCAGTAAGTACAGCGCTGTACAAAACAGAGGAAGTTGAAAAACCTCAAGACAGAGAGAGGCGCGTACGCTGGGGTAAGTCTCAACTGGCTTGCTGCTATGTACCAACTATGTACTGGTGCCTCTGCCGCAATGGTTCCCACATTAATACAAAACACAGCCCTGTTTTCACGCGTGAAAATTTTAAGTTTACTTAAAGTAACTTGCAGTTAACTGACACAATGGGTTTTAGCTTCGAATATCGAGAATATGGTCATGCTCGCTCATAACGGACACATCAGGAAATGGAAATCAATTCGTTCTATCCGTTTTTCGCTATACCTGAGCGTAAAACTATGTGCACACAAATGGCAATGGGAAATGAAAACTTCTTTGTTATAGCTGGGATTTTGTTAAGCCGGGTTTGCTATAAGAGGACTATACTGTTTCCCCCACTGGACTGCATGCAATGTTACTGGGGTCCAGCTCGTCACTTCTAATTAACCGAAAAATACCAATTAAGGGGGCGCACTGGTATTAAAACCACAAAAAAGTTTATTTTTACAGTTGTCACGACGAAAATTGAGGTGCACATGCAGTTTTTCATTCTGACAGTACTAGATAGAAAATTTGTTTCTCTGTGTAAAACGACCATATTCAAATTTATTTGGATTTTCTTATTGATTTTTTGACAGCCACTGTAAAAAAACAGAAAAATGCTGGAGGGATGCAGCTGGACACGGTACCAGTGAACTGTGCACAAATCATGGAGACTAACTGTATCCCTCTATGTGGTCTGTAGCACAAGTTACGACCGTTTGAAAGTTTGGGCCTGGAAGGCAAAACCTTTCTTTGGTTGCAACCTTTCAGGGCCAAACTTTAAATGCTTCTACCTTCTGGTACAGACCAGATACCGCGATAACGTTGGTCTTATTGCCCTCCTTGACTTGTGCACAGTTCTCTGGTACCGTGTCCAGCTGCATCCCTCCGGCGTTTTTTTTACAGCGGCTGTGAAAAAATCAAATATGAAAATCCAGATAAATTTGAATATAGTCGTTTCCCCCAAAAACAAATTTCATATCTACAATCAGAATGAAAAACTGCACGTGCCCCCCCAATTTCATCATCATATAACTGTAAAAATAAACTTTTTCATCAAAGACCCGCGTGCCCAACCGGCCTTGAATTATCGCGAGCGGGCTGCCGTACCTCTGCAGTGCCCCCAGCAGAGGGGGACCACAGCTTCTGCGGCCAGCCCAGACGTAGACGGCGCTGCCCGGCCACCCGCAGAGAGCGTGCCGCGTGGAAGCGCCACACGTCTGCCGGGCCGCCTGCCGGGCCTGCTCGCTCACAGGACGAACGCCACGGAGCGCAGCCACGCCTCCACTGCTCCCCCGCCACCACAGGGGAAGCCCTGCGTGTGTGCGTGTATGCAGAACCGACACTCAGAAGAGGAGATCATTTGGCTCGAGATCAGTACTTGGGGGCCCTTCAGTACTGAAACAACTTCACTCAAAACAACGTGGGCCCTTAAAACAACTTTCTTGGTAGCCGCCACTTTCTGATGGAGGCAAAAAGCAAAAACAACCCTGTGTACAAGATTTTGGTGCACATTAAAGATCCCCAGGTGGTAGAAATTAATCCGGAGCCCTGCACTATGGCGCACCCTGTCGCCTGCGTTGCATAAGCGCATTAAACCCTACAATCACTCAATCAAACAAGCACCATCTTTTAATTTTTAAGTAAACTTTGAAACTTGCCAGTCCCCACTTATGTCAAACGTGCCATAATTTTTTGAGTCAGCCAATTAGTAGTTCCCAAGATAAGTAGAGATCAACAGTCATTTTTTTAAGGAACAATAGACAAAACAGCGCTAGTCACAGAACCGCAATCTTTACATCTTCCACTAGTACGAACCCTGGTGAGTGCAATAAGAGAATCAGTTTTTTGATGCAACCGCTTGGAACTAATTTTACACCTCCTTATACCTTGGTGTTTGAAATGGGCACTCAAAATGGTTCCTTGCCACTGGTGCCACCAAGGTATAAGGAGGTGTAAAATTAGTTCCAAGCGGTGCATCAAAAAACTGATTCTCTTATTGCACTCACCAGGGTTCGTACTAGTGGAAGATGTAAAGATTGCGGTTCTGTGACTAGCGCTGTTTTGTCTATTGTTCCTTAAAAAATGACTGTTGATCTCTACTTATCTTGGGAACTACTAATTGGCTGACTCAAGAAAATTATGGCACGTTTGACAAAAAATTATGGCACGTTTGACATAAGTGGGGACTGGCAAGTTTCAAAGTTTACTTAAAAATTAAAAGCACTTATTTTGAGCGCAGTGTACCCCCTTAAAAATTAAAGGGACACAAGGACAAAATACTACCATTCGTTAGAAAGGCTACTCGATCTTGATGACAGTGATAGCGGTTTTATGGCAAGCTTCAACAAGATATTTGAGATGCATATTGTCACGTAACCAAGGGTGGCCCCGGTTTCTTACAGGAACAAAGTTTACTGGGGCAACCTTATGCTACGCTAAGAACTCAAACAATACACAAGCAGTGAAGCAGCGATAAACAAAGTGACGTGTGCAGGCGACTGCCAGCAAGTCAAACACTGCGGCATTTGCTCGGCAAGCATTTATCTCTCCACATGATTCCTTTTGGAACAGTCAAGCGAGGTCCACAACAGTGTTGATTTAAGTAGAAGATTGTAACCCTAGTGACAATTGGGCGATACACTCACCCTATCAAATTACATAGCCCGCGCATAATACAAAAGAGAGGGAAGGTAACACGCACTTCACATCCAAAACGGATAACGCCTGGATGCACTGCCAGAAGCTAAAACCAAAACACAAAAATAAACAAAACAAAAAGGCACGCTTTGCGGCAGTATTAAGAAAAACATACGAAGCACTGGCAACTGCATTGTCACTTCCTCCCCGTAACTTCAGTGTGCTGCCACAGAGTCTTGTTTGGGCAACTGGCAGCCACCAACCAATGTAACCACTAAGAAATATGGCCCTCTGGCTCTGTTCAGTTGTACGACCTATCGTATTTACTCGCATAATGAACCCACCCCCCACTTTTCTTCTTGAGAATTTAATACTTTTTTGTCACTTTGAATAAAAAATGCAGCCAGGATATGTTTTTATCTCAGTGTGGTTGCCGATGCCGCAGACGATCGCAGTAACTTGATACCATGCCACAGTACATGCAGAAATGCCCAAAACACATTCCAACAAAAATAAATCGCAGCAGTAGCCGGAGACGTGAGTGGGGAAGGGTGTGGCTCACAATTTAAAAACTGCACACTTGTAGTGCGCCACCTGCTGAACACAAAACAAACCTTACGCCATAAAACATTGCAGTGTGCAAACAAAGCGCAAAACGCACTCCGCACTCCTTCCCTGCTCTTTGCCGTTCCAGCTGGTTTTTGGCGTCATGCGAATAAAGCACTAAACGTAGTCCACACTTCTCTACTCTGGCTGTTCCGCGACGTCCCCATTACGCTCCTTCGTTTTGTTTCTCAGCCGTGTTGCGATCTTTTTTTTGCGTTCCTGGTGCGTGGTGTAGCAATGGGCCAGTACATGAGCTACACAGCCGGTTTTAAAAACTGAACGTGGTGGAGCATGTGTTGATGCACATGGAAACTGCGCAGCGGGGATGCACTTCAGTGTTGACCCAGCGCGTGTACGCTACGGGCGAAGAAAACAAAAGGTTTTTGGGCAGTGAACAAGGTCCACCATGTGTTTCGTGGGCCCAAAAAAGGGAAGTTTCCGGGTGTGAGAAAAGAAGTTTTGGAGTGCCTTGACGGCACGGAAGATGGTGTGCTGCGGGCTGACTATGAGTATGAAGCTGCTAGTGATTTCAGTAAGGAGGACAGCTCCACGGCGAGTAGGGGGCCACTGGCATGTTCAGAATAAAAAAGAAAATACATTACATAATCACCGAGGTGTTTTTACGAGAATGGTAAGGCTCTGACGCGCTTCTCTTAGCAACTTTATTGTGTGCAATTTCAACTTTAAAAAAATCTGTTGCAATTTCTTCCCGCATAATGAACCCTCCCTCCCCCCAAATTCATGCCAAATTTCCTGGAAAAAAATTGGGTTCATTGCGCGAGTACATACGGTACGATAAGCTAAAATGCGTTAACACAGTGATAACCATGCTTTTAAAGCTGGCTCATATTATGTCGCAGTAGAGCAAAATTCGTAATTTTATTAACATTTCTCACATTCTTTTTGACTAAAAGAGGTATTTCGTCATTGGAAAGGAATTGCGTGAGCTACCAAGGGCTAGAAACTTTCAAAGTGACCAAAGAAGTACCATATTTATTCGATTATAAGGCAGTCAAGGTTATAAGGTGAGGGTACAGTTTGGAGAGTCAAAGAAATCACCATATATATACACTGAGCTTGGAATGAAGGCGGCGTATGACTTTAAGACTACGGATTTTGGAAAAAAAATACCGTCGCCTTTAAAATCAAATAAATACGGTATTTTGTCTCTGTGGCAGCCCCTGTAAGTTCCCATGCCTTTGAAGTGCCTCCAGCCGCTAGTGTCCTATAAACTGCACACAACACCAAACGATCAAAATGACCACATTAGAGGCATTCTGTGCAATGGTGGCTGGGCATAATTGAGACAGAAAGACTGCATGAGGGATCCACTGGGAAATACTTTTTCTAGTTAAATGTGCTCTTTAGTTCATTTTAAAACAAACAATGTGCACTTCGAATTAAGAGATCCTCACTCCTCCTTATTACACACGAAGGAAAGTTTTCAATCAAAGATAGGAGAAGTTTCCGTTCTGGTCAAAAATAATAGCATGTACAAAACACCCTCTCGTGTCAGTGTAACAAACAACTTGGCAGGCTTATAGATACACTTAAATCTCGTTATAGCGAAGCGGTTTATAACGAAATAACGGATATAACGAAATAGTTGCAATTCCCCTTGAAAGTCACCATTGAAGCCCATGTGTTTAAAAACTGTGTTTAAGGGGACATGCTCCTCGAAACAACTTTTTTTTAATAATGAAGTTAGGAGGCTGAAATTTTCACAGCTTGTAAAGATTGAGCTCCTCTGGTCATGTATGCAATCAGATTTCGAATAGCTACTCCGGATAAAATGTTACGCAGCATGACTTGCAGAAAAATGGCTTTTTTGTGCACACTTCTTTTTATAGTAAAAATTTTTCCTGAAACTTTTAAAATAGTCTAGGTGGTTCCTTATGAACTGCAGAGTGCACAAATCTACCTGAAAAAGCCTCATATTCATTTTCCTTACCATGAAAAAAAAATTACTTGTAGTGTGCCTTTCCTTGTTCTGTATATTGTTTGTTTTATGACCGTCAGAAATATCTAAGGACACAAATTGCATAATGAGCAAGATTTGTGCACTCTACGTGTTATAATGAACATCTGTGCAAAATTTCATCGTGATATGACAACTTTAAGTGGGAAATAAGGGCGCACAAACTCAGAAAAACGCAATTGAAAGTTTATTTCTTTGCCAGATTCAGAAATTCTTGCTCGAACAACATGAAATTTGGTGCGGATACAGTCTGAAATGTCCACATTGAGGTACTAAAACTAGAATGCTCCTGCTGCATAAGTGCACCCTCACGGTTTTTGCGGGAGTAGTCCTTGGTACGGGACCGTTTCACCAGGCTGCGGCAATGGGGCTAGCCTTAGCAAGTCAGCTTGGCAGACATCTGCCTGAT
Source organism: Haemaphysalis longicornis (assembly GCA_013339765.2). Lineage (NCBI taxonomy): Eukaryota > Metazoa > Arthropoda > Arachnida > Ixodida > Ixodidae > Haemaphysalis > Haemaphysalis longicornis. The sequence goes on from JABSTR010001652.1 coordinate 20,685, forward strand.
CTTCCGCTGGTCACTTGCATTGCTTAGTCTGACCAGTTCTTCTGAAGGGAAGATTCCCAGTTCCAGGAGAACTTGTTCAAAGCTAGTGTGGCCCCTGTTGAACCACAACCCTGCGAGGGCTGTGGCCGTCTCCACTACACTGAACTGCAGGTTGTACGATAGCGTCCTGTGCCAAATGCGCATTGCTGCTTCCGTCTCCATGGCATGGGATGAGGCAATAGACATTTTTTTTCACACACAAGAGGCATGAAAGGCTTGCCACACTTCCTCTTCTTGCTCATCAAGCTTTTGGTGGTGGCTACAAGTAGTTTGACAGCACCTCAAAATCCAGGCAGAGACCAGTGTCAAGAGAAATGGCAGTGCCAACACTGTTGGGGCTCGTGTCTTTTGCTTCTACCAAGTACCATCAAACTCACACTGAGGTCAGTCTGACCAGCTTGCAACGCAGGTTACTTGCCTTGCTTCAGCAAGGTTGTCAGAGACGCCTTTTGTGGCCGCAACATGAACTTTCTTGGCAGTGTTGTAGAACGTCTTTTGATGCTGTGGTTTTCGTAGACCAAGAATGGCACAAAACCTGCACAGCTGATCGTGTCCGATGCCAACCGCGCGTGCAGCGAGTACCGCTTTCACATTGACGGCGAAACTATCATAGGGACTTCCCCTGCAAAGTTCCGGCTTGCGGCCTCCGCGACCGACGGCGGCAGCGCGCTGCGACGAGTAAACAGAAGAAATCACTCCCGCAGGGCACTTCTTGTTTTTTTGCACTTGAGTTCCAGTACCGATGCGAGGCCCTTCCGCTTGTTCGCAACCTCAACTACGACGAGTTCACACTTCCCACAACGTCGCGCAACACGGCGCCACTCAAGGTCAGTCCAGAGCGCCGACTTCACAGATAACTGCACCGCGCCCTTGGCTGGCTGACTCCTCCACCTTGGAAGGCTGCCGACTTCTTCTCCGATGCGCTTATAAAGCCGATATCTTCGCTGATAAAATCAGCGCCGCCTGGTTGAGCCGCGCTTGCAACGCTTGAAGGCCCGGTGCCGTTAGGCCTCACGGTGCCGGTCATGCCGGCATTGGCCGTGGTCGTCACAAATGCCGCGCCGCTTGCGCTTTCCTTTGTACCGGCATGAAGTACGCTGCTTCCGGCGACAAAAGTAACGCTTCTCCTCACCGTTCACGATTAAAAACACACGATAAGGAAATAGAAAAGATAGCGCGAAGTAGCGAACGGAATGATGCGGGCGATGGCGGCTCACAAGCGGCAAGAGCCAATGGTGGTCCCGATTTCGCGTCACGTGATTTAAATGCCCAGTCATCGCCTCCTTTAACTAGATGCCCGGAACGTCGCCCCGCTTTTCCATTGGAGTCGGCCTGCCGCGCGTTGCGGGGAGACGTCCAGAGATGGCGCTGACCACCGACAGTATTTTTTTATTTATTTTTTTTCGTCGCGCCGGCGGCAGTGGCGGCAGCGCGGGGCCAGCGGTCCGGTGTCGACCTCGCGTCTCGCGGCATAGCAAACGCCCGGCTCCGGCAGACGCATGCACACTTTAGCGTGCACATTAGAGGCGCACGAAGCTTTCCGTCACAAGATGTATCTTCTGATAGTGCGCACGTCGGGCCCGGCAGTAGTAGCGCAGGGGCTAAAATAGAATTCGAGGTGCGATAAATTCCTTTAAACTAATTATATCGTACGCGCTTGTGCGCAACCTACTGGCCCACCTAACGCCGTTCTAGTGATTTCTCGCTGATTCCCTCCTTCAGATGGATACATTTCTATGCGAAAGACACCGACACAATCGAATTTCATTCTATCACATGCACAAGCGTTATGTTAAAGGAGTACTGACACGACATTTCTCGCTTTCAGTTTTTATGCTGTAAAGAATACCTATTGGCCCCAGTAATTACGAAAATCGAACCGAAAGCCGTCAGCCCGCCAACACAGAATTAATTATAGCACGTTTGTTACAACCAATTTCAAATTTGGTCGCCGCGCGGGAAAATGGCCGTTCGAAGGCCAGCCTGCAAGCGGGCCAGCCTTACGTCACGGTCTCACCCGTGACGTCAGGGGACGTTTTTCTTTCCTCCATGCGTTCGCCGCATTGTCTGCTACGATTTCATATGGTCCGCGACTCGCCCGCGCAGTCGACATGGTCGTCTGAATAGTCAGACTCAAATGAGTCACTGCCACCCGACAGACAGAACAACTTTATTTGGCCAGGCGATTAGGCCGGCGATGTCTTCGCCGTCGTCCGTTTTTTAATATCACTGTGGCTCGAACCGGCGCAGACCGTGATAGCAACAGCTTGTCGCCACTCTTCTAATCAATCTGATCACGAAAAAGAAGCCCCACATGCAACAAAGTAGATGTTAGTGTGTTGAAAATTGTGCTAGGAGTTGCTATCAGCGCTGAATTTAAAAGTGGCGTTCAGATATTTGCCGCGATGGTAAGCCTACGCTGACCGGCAGTAGAGGTTCGCCGCTCCGACCCAGCACTGCTGGCACCACGGTGCGGCGAGCGGCCGAAAGATGGCGCCACCTGCGCGCTAGAATCAAAACAGGCCGCGGCAGATGTCTTGGTCGCCGATGGCTGGAACGGAAATTATTGCCAAAATAAAAGCTTCATATGCGAAAAAGGGGATGATAGTCTGGTGAAAAGTTGTGTAAGGGATGGTCATTCGCAGTTGTACAGATACCCAGCGATCAAATAGTCACCACGATACTAAGTTCCCAACACCCAAGGTGACCCGTGCAACCCCGAGCCCGCTGGCTTGGGCGACAGTTCTTGCGGCCGCCGGCGCGCACGAACTCAGTCACGTTTAGCGCTGCCATGTCGTTGCGTGAAAAATAATGCATCTTGGCGTCGTCGTCGATTTGCTCGGACAGGCTTCCACGAGCAGTACTTCGCATACCGCGAGCTTGCCATAGCACAACTTGGGCGAGCTCGGCGGTGGCGCGTCGCCGCGGTGCCCGTCGACAATCGCGCAGTTTTCGGCACCAGTGCCGAACACCATGCGCCGGCAACGAACTGAAGAGCAAAGACGTCGAACACGCAACGTTTACAAGCATTGCTCACACAGCTACGCCACGTCTCCTGCCCAAACGAATACCACCCGACAACAGCAGTGCAGGATATCGTTTCCGGTTCTCAAAACGACTATACGACGTCACCCTGAACCGGCCAGACACGTAGGCCAATGTTTCGTCACGCCGAAAGCGATTGCGCTAGTGCTGCCGATTTGTGGAAGCTCGCGGCCTGGACAATCAAAATCGATTTTAGATGTGATTCCGGCCTCGGATCGCTGCAAAATTTCTGTGAGGCATCTGTACAAACTACTGAAGCCAATTATATCATTTTTAGGTATCAAATTTGGTGTCAGTACCCCTTTAAGGCCTTTCGGGTTTCACCTTGATCTATATATATAAGATGCATGTATACCAACGAGAACATTGGACGACTCTATATATGTATACCTTTGATCATTTATGTCTCGTATAAAACATTGGCATGTTCTCTCAGCAAAATATAACCCTTTTTGAAGCTGTTTATAATTTTTAAGGACGTTGCTTGACGGCGTTCTTCTTAATGGAGACGAGCTCATTATTGCTCCTGTGAACTGAATTCGTGTTCTTCGATTATGACGATCGTTTGTCAAAATTATTGTTCTAGCACCGGTGTAAATGGCTGTTTATAGTCCTATACCGGTAGTGATATACTTGTCTGCAGCTGATAGCCCAGTATTCATCGTCAGCGATGACAGGCCTGCTCGACGAATCCCGATTGCTGGCGTTAATTGCCGGCACTACGGGGATTCGTTTTTATACGATCGACTCAATTCTCATGGGGCCATGCATATAAATTGACGGCATGGTTACTGATCGATAATTGATAGCTCCGGCTGTGGTCGGTAGCTTTGGGTGGACGCATCGCGAACCCGTGTGACCGTCCACTGGCGCTTGAAGACGTCTGCCGGACCACTTTACTAACCTGTATCCGAAACCAAACCCAGACTAGTAACGCTCTTTATTCCAAACGAGAAGCAAGCAAAACAACAGCCTCCAAATATGTGAAAAAGAGAGTGTTGCACTAGGTAAAATGTGATGATACATGTGAAAAACAATTGTTAACTGGTGAAATAAGATGTTATAATTCAAAACAGATGTGATTGAACTGGTGAAATGCATTACAATTTTAACACTTTGCGAGACAGAGGCTTGCGCTGCAAACAGCTTAAAGGAACCGCTTCGGTCGGTTGCTCCTTGAGCGTAGTTGGTTAAAAGGGGGCTTAATGAACTTCCTGGCGACGAGTTCGAGGAGGTTCCTGCGGTGAGCGGGGTCTTGGTTGCCACAGCTGAGGACCGGGAGGCTTTTGAGGAGTTGGGACGCTTCTCTGTACACAAACTTCAAGGGGGCTTCGAGATGGACCTTCGATGCAAAAGCACATAGTCCACAAACATCCGAAGTCCTATCAGAAGCTTGACGAGCTCTTGTGTGGGGTAGAAGAGTCCACCACGGTCTTGATGGTTGATCAGTCCAAGATGGGGAGTGCTGCTCCTCGCCCCCTGAAGCACTGCGATGCAGTCGGCGCAGGGTATGTGCTCGCTTGCAGCGCGCACAATGAAGCCTTTGAACATTGCAAGGCTGGCAACGTCGGGATTAGACACCAATGGTCTCTCTGAAAGGCAGTGTTCTTTCAAACCCTGTGCTGCTGTGTCCAGTAACTTGTCAGTGACGTCCGTGCTTGCGGGACGTCTCTGCTGAACTGCGAGCAGTTGGCTTGATGCGAACGACGTTGCGCTCTGGACGTTGCTGTCTGTGGAAGCCGCCACGATACCCCGTCTTCAGCATCTTTTCGAGGCCGCAGATTGCACTCTTGACGTCCAGTGCGTCGTTGCAGCAACCCCGAACTTCGGCGTAGAAAAACCAAACATGGACTCAATGGGGTCACTAGACATCTTTCGGGTAAGGTCGAAACCGAAACTTTTCACACTGAGCAGATGGCGAACGCAATCCACGTTTGACTTCGTGGCAAATGTCAGGGCATGGTACGTCTCTTTGCTTAAGAAGTGGTCTGGTTCACTCGAGTTCTCCAGGTCCTCAATGTAAGCAGCAAACTCCACTTCTAGCCAAATGAGCCTAGCATCGTCTAGTCGGTGAAATGACGCGCGTCGTCGTTGTTGCAGTGAATGTATTGCTGACAGTTTGCTCACGTCCATAATCACGAACCACTTTTGCATCACTTCAAGGAATTTGATGCTGGGTCCCGCAGACGCGAACTCCGTGTCGGCAGTGTGGCCTGCTTGTTCTTTCAAATACTTCAGGGCAGCTATAACCGGAGCTGAAAAAAGCTGCACCGTCAGTCTCACGCTCATTTTTTCAATGTTCATTCGGGTACAGGTGTTTTCGTGTAAGGAAGCGGATAGGTTTCAATCGTCAAATTTTTCTGCATTTTGTACACTCCATCTTCAGGTATTTTGAAGAGATTTCCTTTTCTCCGCCCATATCTTTGGCAAGGAATTGGGACCCTCACATTCTTAATGACATGGCTTCTGGTCGAAGGAAAGGAAAATGCTTTTTGTGGGATCAGCAGGGTGTGCAGCACATGTTCTTGCTTCTCCTCCGGACAAAATTTGCATTGCCGTCACGTTGATTCTATGGTTGTCGGTGACCACGCGGATGACATCGAAGCCGACATGCGATGTCTTCTAGATGACATGGCGGATCACTTCTGCGAGCTGCTCTCCAGTGCACCCTTTCGTGAAGAAATACCCGACAGGTATCTTGTACCTGGCATGCAGGCCGCAGAGAAAAAGCACAAGACAGAATTTGCCAAGGTTTCGTCGTTAGATCCCGGGACAAGATGCTGCAGCTCGGGGCCCATGTCAACGTCACCGATGAATGCATCTCTTTGTTTGTACTGCAGCTTCTGCCGAATCCTCATTTCGTCCACGATGAGTGAGCAGACTTTGGACTGAGCCGTGTCAAGGCCCTGCAGTTCCACTTCGAGGCGACAGCGAACTAGGTGACTAAACCCAACTTCCCCAGATACCGTGCCGATGTACTTCTGAAGTGTCTTATTGCAGGGTAGCCTTAAGAGGTTTTCAGTCCGCAAGTACTCATAGGCTTTAGCTGACAAATTTCGAATGACAATGCAGGGCCTTTGCATCTCCTCTCTTCTGCGTCAGATGCCACTTCTAGAAATGCTCCAGCACAGGATTCGTCTCGAAGCTTCTGCAGCCCCTGTTTGTATGCATCGACTGTTCTTGTCAGTCTTTCGTTCTTCCGTCTTAGTGCACGTTCCATCTCTCTCCATCGTTTGCGCTCTAGGTACAAGAACGACGAGCTAGGTTTCACTAGCGTCTGAGTTGCGCGCGATCGCTTAGCGTAAACGGATTTTCGCCGCACGCGGTACTCCACTTTATCAGGAGCTTGGACTAGTCCGTCCTTTGGGTCGTTAGTGGACTTTGACACCCAGGCTCATTGCCCAACCATTCGGTCGCCGACGATTCATGTCCTTCCACTCCGAGGGTCAGGTAGCCGCCTGTCGAAAGGACTGTCACTGCAGAAACCACAATCGGCTGCTTGGTTCCTTGCACTACTACTGAATGCGTACTCAACGCTCCTTGCAGCATTCGTCACTTCTCCATGATCATGAGCGCCGTCTGTGAGCTCATGCACAAGATCGAAAGACCCATGCCTCTTTCGATCCAATGCTTGCAATGTCCCCGTCATGTACCAAACCAGTAGCAGGCCTCTCCTCCGCACAAGTCAATGAAGGCTCTCGTTTGCGCTTCCGGATTCTGAGGTCTCTTCTGCTCCTAGCTTCTGTTTGCCCAGCGCATGACGTCAGTTCACTGAACACGCTGGGTACGGCGCCTGGCTTCAACAACCGCTTCTTGACGTTGTCTCAGAAGTGCCGACTCGTGGAAGTGCAGGCTGCACACAACAGAGTAATTCGACGTGTCGTTGGGCACCCAGTCCTCTCTTGAAATTGACTTCAGCCACAGTTCGCGCAAACCGCTGTCTGAAGGTACTTCGTGGAAAGAAACGCCCGGCGCTTTCATCGTCTGACTCGACGTGCATTGTGGCACGCAGCAAAAACGCATCTCTCACAAATTAGTTCGTTGAAGCCACTTACAGACAATCAGCGCACAATGCAAACGTTCAGGGGCAGCTCACCCGTCAGCAGGCACCGAACTGAATGTTGTATACTAGCAGGAGATATGGTTGCAATTAGTTCATCGGCAATGTTCGTGTTCTCAGTAAAGAATAAACACGCTACTTAAAGCCAAAAACTGTTTTATTGGAAGTTTTTCCACCTCCAAACACAATTATGTTATCAAAAATTGCACCAGCAAATTCCTAGCTTGAGCATTATCGTCTGCATGCGATACATGGACGTAATTAGATCATCGACAGTGCTTGACTTTCCCGCAAAGAATAAACGCGCTACTTAAATGTTTTATTTGAAGTTGTTTCAGCCCACAAAGTAATTATGTCCTGATGGGTTGCACTGCAAATTTAATACGCGCCGAAGTGACAGCGTAAAGCCCGCGGATATCGTCTGCTCCCGGCGAAGCCCGCGGCAGCGGCGCGCCGAGAGTGGAAGCGCGCCGCTGCCGCGGGCTTCACCGAGCCCCGTGGCCGAGGCGGGTTGTTTCGAGCGGCTGCCGCGAGAGGCGCTGGGCCACCGACAGTAGTGGAAGAAGAGATTGGGAGAGAGATGGGCAGGAGGTTTTCAGCTCACGTTCCAGGCATATAGTTTAAAGGAGGCGTTGGCCCAGTGGGAGCTCGCAAAACAAGCGGGAAGAAACATTTTTTTTATTTTTTTTTTTATGTGGAGATGCGAAGCTGGCGAGCAGCTCAATCGAGAGAAGGAGGCTTGATCTACCTCTCTCAAGTGACCGAAATGGTGGTGAGCCACGCTGCCGTGCGGAATAAATTCTCAAACCTGGCCGAAATTCAGCTTGATTGCCGTGATTTTCTTGGGTCACCGCGAGTCATTCAGACACATTTTTCACTAAGTTCTCGTTCGTATTTCGTTTTCATTTTTTTACCCATGAAAGAAGGATAGTCAAAGATGCTAATGCAAGAGAAAACAAAAAATCTGTATATTTCAAAGAAATCGCGTTTTTTTTCGACCCACGTATTCCCTTAAACGAATAAAAAATTTGCTGATAAAGGGATATAACGAACAAATTTTGTCCCAAACTGGCAATAACCACCCGCTTTGGCGAAAAACATATCGATTTTTAAAAAAGCGCGGCCCCATTTTTTCGCGCGCATTTTAAACCTCCCGCGGCTGCGCCGCCCCATCCCGCGACGCTCCAAGCCAAGCCAAGCCCTTACTGATGGTCTGTTGCACACGTCACGCCGCGGTGCACTGCTTCTCTCGCTTGCTTTGTTTATGCACGCATGGGAAGCAGCAGCGGTAGCAGTGTAGGCGTAGGACACTCCGCCGGTTCGCTTCTACATCCAGTTGTGTGGCGTGTTCACGGGAAGACAATGAGCGCAGCAGCAGTGGATGTAAGCGTAAACGCAAAGTTATCGCTCTCGCCCAAAAGGCAGCCATAATTCGAGCGGTAGCAGCAGGGACTAAGAAAAACGCAAGTGGCCAAGGACTTTGGGAATCGCGCCGAGCACCCTCTCCACCATTATCGGCAGCAAGGAAAGCCACCACGGGCGGCTGTCGCACTCGGTGTTAAAGGTAGCTGAAAGAAGTTGCCGTCTCCTGCTTTTGAAGCCGTCGAAGAGGCTCTCTTCAAATGGTTTTTAGATGCAAGGGCGTCGAATTTGCCCGTGAGTGGGGGCACTCCTCCAGAGAAAAGCGATCGACTTCGCTTGTATTTTGGGCTGCGACAACTTCGTTGCAAGCGACAGCTGGCTACAGCGATTTAAGGAACGCCGCGATATCGTCGGCAGAGTCCGTCACGGGCGAGTCCCGATCCGTCGATGAAGAGACGGCTACGGCATGGGTGCAAGCCAACGTTGGACCCGTCGTTCGGAAGTACAGAGAACAAAACGTGTTTAAACGCTGACGAGACAGCGCTCTTTTACCAAATGTTGCCGCAAAGGACTCTGTCCTTGAAGGGAGAGCTGTGTCGTGGTGGAAAACACAGCAAAGTCCGCGTCAGCGTGCTCCTGTGCACGAACATGGATGGATCGGAGAAGATCCCCCCCTTTGGTGATAGGGAAAAGCACATCGCCGAGGTGCTTTAAAGGGACACTGAAGTGATATGTAAAACATTGCGGGATTACTTGCGCAAATTGTAGTCCGGAGTCCCCAGGCCATGTTTCGACCACTCTAGGCGCGTTTACGCGATTTTACTTAGTAGAAAAACTAATTCGAAAACGCTGTCCTCCTCTCTTTACGCTCGCCCATTTTCTGTGGCGTTTTTGTGTGACGTCAGGAGGGGATGAGCTGGCAATTGGGCTGCGCCATGGCTGCGCTACTTGCACGGCTCCCCGGCCGACCAGAGTCAGTCGCCCAGCGTTTCGGTCCGCCGGCCGCCGGCGGGTCGTCGCAATCAAGGAGGTTAAAAAAAATTGCTTGGTCGCAATTCGTTCGCTTAGTTGAAACGAAGCCAGACACGTTTGTGAGTGAAGAATGTGCCTTTCTTTACTTGGTTTGTTTGTACACTGTATCTAGCTCCAAGTCAAGGTCGCTTCACACAAGCGCTGCACATGCGACGCTTCGCTGACTGGTACGCCAGTAGGAAAATATAAGGCCTCTTGAAGGCGGGAGAAGAGTCAGCGAAGTCAATATAGGTACTAAGCAAATAAAATCAACTGATGTTTTTACCGTACAAGCGTAAAACTAGGGCGCGGGAAGCACTTTTTTGTGCTGGGCGAACAAGCACAGCGGTCAGCAGCACGACTACGCATCTGCGAACGCTTTTCCGTCTACGAAATGCAATTGCTAGACGTGAGCTACTGTGGAAACTCGGGCGACGCTTACTGCACGATCGCAGTACAACAAATAGTCACCTAAGCGGCTTGAAATGCCAAAACTAAATAAAAGTGTAAACCGGTTGTACAATATATACCCTATATTAGCAAGACAATCGCGTCCCGCTCCGTGGCCTAGCGGTCTGGGGCGCTCGGAATTCGCCGCAAATGTTTTGCGAGTCACGAGTTCGAATCCCCGCGGGTACGTGCTTTTTTTTTTTTGTAAGTTAACTTTTTTGTTTCCTCCGCCGATGTTTTCTATATTGAGTTCATCTTTTTTGGGGCCGCAACGTTCATGGCTACACGAACTAGTTCACAAAACGCGCGTAGGCTGGCACTGGCGCGCTGGCGAGTTCTCGTTGGCGTGCTGTTGTCATAAGCACCGACTGCTTGCAGGCAGTGGGCACAGGCCAGAATGAACAGACCCTTGGCCTGGTGCGAACACGCTTTTTACGATACAGGCATGAGGGAGGCAAGCTCCAAATATGGGGGAAAAGCGCATAAACATTTGGGCGTCTGCGGGTACGCGGAGGGCGTTCATGCACTGCGTAGGTCTCGGCTAGTGAATGCTACGACTACAAGCCGTCCTGGGAGGCTTATCTTGTGCATTTACAGCCGACAACATGGCAGAAGCGCGGTACGATGATTACTGAGATATTGAGAATGCCCATCCAACAAAGCCATTGGTTATGTTTTACAGAACCGAAACCGAAACTTGTGTGACTGCTAACCTTGGGCATCGTCCAATCACGGCGCCCCTCCTCTCAACGTCACAGCCTTAGTTGGTGCGGCCGCCGCAAACCGCGCATGGTAGTTTTTCTTCTTTCGCGCTTTGTAAAATAATTACCGATTTGTCAACCGGATAAACGATGAAAAGTGTGCTAATTTGAGCCAGTCTACGCAGTGCAAGCAAAAAACGGGAGCTTGACAAATTCACTTCAGTGTCCCTTTAAGGGAAAGAGGCGACTTCAACTCCAGTACCTTGCTAACAGGAAGGCCTGGATGACACGGGACGTTTTTTGCGGGGTGGCTGCGTGATTGGGACGAGAAGTTGAAGAGGCAGAATCGCAAGATATGCCTTTTCTTAGATAACTGTTCGGCCATCACACAGGTGTGGCGCTTGAAAACATCGAACTTCGGCTCTTGCCCCCCAACTGCACAGCGGTGATACAGCCTCTCGATCAAGGCGTCATCATGTCCTTGAAGGCTGGTTATAGAAAGCGGGTTATAGAACGGCTCCTTCTCAACATGCGCCTGAAACGCGACACCAGGATCGACTTGTACATGGCGATGGAAATGCTTTCACGCAGCATGGATGAGCGTCACTGCCAGCACCATCGCCAACTGTTTTCGCCATGCATTTGCTGCCAGCGAAAGCAGTTCTGACAGCGACGAGTCAGCTGACCCAGTTGGCACCCCGATGACACTTCTGCATCGAATGAAAGCCGTGGCGTTGTGGAGCGCACTCTTGATTCCGGTGTCGTGCGTGGAGGCGAAACCTTCTGCGACTACGTGAGCATGGATTCCGACGTTGTGGCCACGGAGGAACTACCGGACAGTGACTACGTGCTTGGCGCTGCTCGGGCCGCAAGAAGGAAGCGATGACGAGTGTGTTGAGGACGACGACTCTCCACCCTGCGCGGACGACGTGCCGACATCTTCCCAGGCGCTGGACGCGGTGGATCTGCTGCGCCGCTACTTACGGCGGGCACGAAGACGGCGAAAGACAGCCTCGACATAGCTGATGCTTGCGGAGAGGGCCGTCCTTCGGTTAAGGAAGATGAATCAGCGCAGCATAACGGATTTTTTCACGCCATCTACGTAAAAGGGTACGTGGTGTGCGGCGAGTAAATAAAATCAGTTTCTGAGTGTCTGATTCCAGTTTCTTGCTGTTTTCCGCGCAGCACTTTACTGCGCGGCCGCGGCCGCTACGGTAGCTGATGCATTCTTGGTGACCTACCTTTGTCTGCATGCCGTCGCGTACGGTAATCAGTATTACAATTAGTCAGTGGCTATAACGAACTAATGGTTATAACGAAAAAAATATCGGCAGCCCGTTTGACTTCGTTATAACGAGATTTAAGTGTACCTACAAGTTGAAAGTGAGTTACTGTAACTTGCCTGTTTTTTTTGTTTAATTATACAGGCGTTACTAGCCGAGCTTGACTTTCAAAAATGCCGTGTCAGAAACCCACTGTGATTATTCACCATGATCGCAATGCTCCGTATACAAAACAGTCCCGTCTGCAATGTACCGGAGACGGGACCATGAAACCATCAAGTGAAATTTGTGGACCCTCCAGAATGCCTGGCACAGTCAGTGTAAGGCAAACCTCCTCTAATGAGGATTTGAATACCCTGCATTGGTATACATGTCAGGAGCTTTGCACAGTCATGGACAAACGAAATTTGAACATGCAAACATGAACAAGATCATGCAAAATTGAAAAACACTGTTCGAGGAGGCGTAATAACAGTGGGCTACTCGTATTCAGTTAAACCTTGATGTAACGAAGTCGGTAAAATTTGTAATTTACTTCGTTACATTGAAATTTTGCTACATAGAAATTCGCGGTTTAATGAAGTGTTCATCCTGTGAAGCGTTTTCTCCCCGCAAAAACGCACCCCGCAAGCCACAGGCGCGCTGACGCAGCTGCGGTAACCACCCGCGCGATGCGGGTAGCTCCAGCGACTGCTTCTAACTGCTCGCTGAAACGCAACTCGAGGGGGAAACGAGAGGGGCACGCAAGAAACAAAGCCGATAATGTGTGCGAAATTTTCACTGTAAGACATCATACACGCCACTAGCACCAATCAAACATCCTCCGCGGCGGTAAGCCTAATCGTCTGGCCAGCCGGCATCCCCGAGCGCTTCGAAGCTCCCGCCATAGGGTGCGCGCCTCCCCATTGGCAAAACTGGTGAGGCTCCACCCACTGCCACGCGCAGCACGAGTCACTTCCTGGCTGAGGCAGAGCCGCCGACAGCGTGCAATCGTGGAAGCGGGTGTAAAAAGAGAAAAGAAAAGAAAGTGCGAGCAAGGGCTCATAAGGATTCACAAATGCTTGCTGAAACCCTGGAAAGATGAAACAAAACAACCATGAGTGAACTTGAACAAAGGGCAAAGCGACGGCACGAGGCGGTGCTGGCAACACCAGAGGTGATTAGGCTTACCACCACGGAGGATATTTGATGGGGCACTTTCGCAAGCGGCACGTATGACGTGTTAGAAGTGAAAATTTCAGCCACATCATCTGCTTTTTTCTCGCATGCTCCTCTTGTTTGCCCCTCGAGTTGCGTTTCAGTGAGCAGTTAAAAGTGGTCGCTGGAGCTACCCGCATCGCCCGGTGGCCTCCGCGGCTGCGTCAGTGCACCTGTGACTTGCGGCGGGGCACATTTTGCGTTTTTGAGGGGAGAAAACGCTCCGTGCGATTCACGCTGATGCCCGCGTAGACGATTAAGCTCCAACAGAAACAGAAACAGTGCGCCAGCCCTGTATGCACGCACACAGTTTGTAGGCAAGGAGCTTGCTCAGAGACTGTGGCTGGCTGCATCCGCAGCATTGGGCGGCCCGTGTCGCCGTTCGCGTTTTATTGAGACCCCATTTCGGCGCTTGCATCTCCCAAAATCTACCTCTACAACCTAAATTTCGTGCCTAGTTCTCCATAAACTTCGTTACATTGAAATTCCAGAAAATGGGACTTCGTTACACAGAGGGTGAAAATACATGGTGTGCATACACTTAAAGGAGCCATGAAGAGAAAATACAACTTCGTTTAATTTGAAAGAACTAGGATTCAGTATCTCACTCAGCTCCATTACAGCCACAAAAGATGTTTTTTAACGAAAAAAAAAGCCAGAAGTATTTAAAAACTTTCAAATTTGGCGCCGCAGTGACGTGTTATGAGCAAGAATGACGTCATACGGGCCAACAATAAAACATAATTTTCAGTGCGTTAACTGCACGTTAGCATTCAAGTGATGCGGTCAAATGGAACTAGAGGCCCCATTACAGACGTCCAGTCATGTGTCGTCGCGACAGGTCAGTTAGGCGGCCGCCAATCGCACAAACAAGGTTCCGTGACGTCATAGAAAAGTTGCGAGAAATTGGCTAGGGGGTCGCGACTGCTTCACACGTTTTCTTTAATATCTCCGTTATTTGTTCGAAGATTGCGATGATATTGGTATCATTGTTATCGGGACTAAGCAGTCTTTCTAATAAACCCAACTTGTATTTTGTCTTCATGGCTCCTTTAAAGGAGCCATGAAGAGAAAATGCAAGTTGGTTTTATTCGAAAGATTTCGTGTTTTATAGTGCCCCCAGCGCTTGTCCGGATACAAACGGTGCTTTATTCACTGAGAAATTAAACAATTTAGGTTAAAATTTTGATTTTCCCGCTCAATCGTGCGTTTTCGTGGTCCCAAATGACATCACAGGAACCGACCGCTCTGCAGCCTAGAGAACCTTCATTCACGCATCCGCCGTACAGGGTAGAGACACGTATACGCTGGCGCCGCCATTTTCGGTTGCTCGCTCGCCGCCGAAGCAAGTCATTGTGTCAAAACCGCGCTAAAATTATCGCCGCAACGCGGTTTACTGAAGAAGTTTGAATCATATTGTCTGTTTCGCGTTGCTAGGTCTCGTGGGAAACGAAAAGAATAACGCGTTGAGCCCGTTGGCCCGATTGCGACGGCACGGGACCATTCAAAGGTTGTCTCCACCCTGTACAGCGGTGTTGGTTTGTTCCCGCGTTTCTTTACATTCTGTAACCTTGTGGGAATTGCGGAGCTCCGCCATCTGCCTCTCCCTCTCGGCCCGCCTCGAAGGCGAGAGGGGTGGTACCTCTCTCTCGCGGTCTCGCGGCCTTCCCCCTCGGGAGGATACCCGTGAGAGCGGGGGGGCGCGGCCGAACCCCTCACGTGACAGGTTTTGCCCCGGAAGTTCCGGCAGGCTGGTCCGAGGCGGACGACGGAGGTAGGGCCTCTTTGGACACGAACCATCGTCGGGAGCGGCCGTAAGTACAACTCGCTCCTTTTGGCCTTCCTTTGTCCGCCCTTGCGCCTGTCTCTCCCGCCCTGGCTAAGGTGGTTGGCGGTGTAGAAACGACGCGCCCGACGTCTCCTTTATTGCATTGCAATAAACGTCGGAGTGGGCGAATTCTGTGTCCTGTGTTCCTTGCTGTTCGCTGCCGATACGCCAAGTTGGTGATCCGCGGCGGTGTTCAGTGGAGCTAGCCTTGCGGCCGGATCTCGAGGATCGAGCTAGGCCGCCGTCAGAACCCTGGTCCCCACATTTTTGGCGCCCGAAAACGTGGGACTTCGTTTTCAGGTGAATTCGAGGTTCGCTAGCTCCGAGGAAACATGGCACAGGATTATGAGTTGGTGGATTTGATGCTGTTGGCCGACCTTTGTGATCATGCCCGGGAGGTCCCGCGATGCTCTGCATCAACAGCGCCCACCGCAGCCGCAGGAGCGGCTCGGGTCCCCCTTCTCCACGGCCCCTACTCACCGCGAGTTGCTGCTTGCGCACCAACGAGAATTTCGGAAAGTTCTGAATTCCGCGAGCGCTATACGTCAGGTGACGCCGCGCTTTCAACACCACCATGCGCCGGGCCTACGCAGATGCTGCGGCTACGCGCACCAACGAGAATTTCGGAAAGTTCTGAATTCCACGAGCGCTCTACGTCAGGTGACGCCGCGCTTTCAACCCCCATTGCGCCGGGCCTACGCAGATGCTGCGGCTCGCGCACCAACGAGAATTTCGGAAAGTTCTGAATTCCACGAGCGCTCTACGTCAGGTGACGCCCGCGCTTTCAACCACCATGCGCCGGGCCTACGCAAATGCTGAAGCCCCATGCGGCGCGCCTCTTGTGCAAGTGAGCACGCAGGCGCCCGCCCGTAAGCGAAGGAATGACTTGTGGATGCAGCTTCCATCGCGAACGCTCCTCGCAAGCGCCATGCAGCAAGTGCTGCAGGCGGCGCACTCACCACCCGCTCCCATGGTGCAGCTACCGATGCCGACGTATAGCGGTTATGGCGATCAAGTGAGCGCGAACGCTTTCCTGCTGCTCTGAGCCGTTACGAGCAGGCGACCTCTTCAGCGAGAGCGAGGTGCTGCACAGAGTTCTGCCCGCAGCCCTAGTCGACCATGCCGCCCGGTGGTATCGAGTGATAGGCCACACGGCGCGCACGATGGATGACTTCCGAACGATGTTCAGGGAGGAATTCCTGCCCGTCGACTACCTCCCGCGGATGCGTAGAGAGTTGGAAATGCGCACCCAAGCTCTGGACGAATTGATGATCGAGTATGGTCCGTGCGATGCAGGAGCTTTACGAGTACGCCGACCCACATGCCCCGAACTCGGAGCGGGTCGATCGGGTCATCAGGCAATGCCACCCCACCTTTGCCTTGTACTTGAGGAACTGCAGGTGCAGAGATCTCAACGAGCTGGCGGCCGAATCTCGTCGTGTGCAAGCAGCAATTGTGGCTGCACACGCGTTTCGGCCACCGCCGCCTCCGGTGGAAACACTGGAACCAAGCTGTGCTTGGCGCGGCGTTACGGGCAGCGGACGAGTCGAGGTCGGCTCTACGTTGATACCCGTGCCAGCGAGAAACGCTCGGTCTCGGGGACCGAGCGGCTGGACCCCTACTCGTATGGGTTGCGCAACGCGGAGGCGATACGGCCGGAGGTCCTGGCAGCCCCGCGCGCCGTGCACACACAAACCGGTCAGGTGATCGGCCGGCGAACGCACTGCCCAAGTGGCTTCCCTACACGGGATCGGCGCTGCCCCAGTTGCCTGCACCCGCTCACAACTCGCCCCCGCCGGCGCTGCTCCCGGCGACGAGACCCGGATGCGGCCAGCTGGCCGCGGAGCGTACGAGCAGCCTCGATCGGCGCAGCAAGCACACGGAATTCCGTTCGCTGTTTCAAGTGTGGCCAAGTTGGTCACATGATGCGAATCTGCCCAGGTGGAACAGGGAAACGCAGCGGGCCGCCGGTGAAGTCGCCGGCGGCTGATCAACGCGCCCGAGAGGAAAACATCACCGCGCCCGCCGCATTCAGAGTCGGAGTTCCGACCAGACGCGCCCGCGCCCTTTCTCGACCTCGCAATTGCGGGGCGAAGTTTTAAGGCACTGCTGGACACCGGGCAAGCACTTCACTCGTAGGGGACGAGGTCATTTCCCATCTCGAGCGCAAAGCTATTCGGCTGCGCGCGCGAAAGTTGCCGCTCCAGCTTGCGTGTGGTGATGTTACGTCACGCGGTGACGTACGCCTCGTCGTGCGTTGGAGTCAGCGTGTACGGCGAATGCGTTTCGTCCACTTGCCCGGACTGACGGTCCCAGTCATTCTGGGGAGAGACTTTATGTCCAAGGTTGGACTGGTCGTGGACATCGGCAACGGAGGCTATCGGGAGGGCCCGTTTACGCCGCTAAAGCCGTTCGCCGAACCGCCGCCTGCAGCGAGGTCGCTGTGTAAGGCTGCCGCCGAAACGTCCCGCGCGCCGAGGGAAGCAAAAGCTTCCAGGCGCAGCCGATAGCCGGCGCGCGCGGCACCCTCCGAGCTCGGGTGTCGCCGCTCCCGGCGCGGTTGATTTCTCCTGCGCCGCCAGCCCTCCAGCCCGAAATCAGAGCGAGGAGTTAGGCGCGCTCCTAGCAGGTGCTAGTGAGCTGACAGCGGCGCAGCGTTATCGCGTCGTGGACGTCGGCAACGGAGGCTATCGGGAGGGCCCGTTTATGCCGCTAAAACCGTTTTCCGAGCCGCCGCCCGCAGAGAAGTCACTGCATGGGCGCGCCGCCGAAACGTCTCTCGCGCCGCGGGAAGCAGAAGCTTCAGGCGCTGCCGGTAGCCGGCGCGCGCAGCAACCTCCGGGATCGGTCGTTGCTGCTGCCGCGGCTGATTTCTTCTGCGCTGCGCGCCTTCCACCCCGAGGTCAGGGCAAGGAATTGGGCGCGCTCCTAGCAAGTGCTAGCGAGCTGACAGCAGCGCAGCGTGACCGCGTCTTGTCGTTGTTAGGTGACTTCGGCGAGATATTCACTGAGCAAGCAGGTTGCACAAGGTTGGTGCAGCACTGCATAGACACCGGCGATGCTCAACCATGGAAATGCAATCCCCGGCCCGTCAGCCCGGCCAAGAGGCAGGCAACTGATGAGGCGCTGGAGGAACTGCTGAAAGCAGGCATTATCCGCCGCTCGACGAGCCCTTGGGGGTTTCCAGTGGTGCTCGTTCGAAAGAAGGACGGTAGCTGGCGTTTGTGCGTCGACTATCGGCGGCTGAATGCGGTCACGAAAAAGGATGCGTACCCCTTCCCGAGCGTTGACGAAATCGTCGCAAATCTCGGTGGCGCAAAATACTTCTCCATTTTGGACGCCAGCAAGGGGTACCTTCAGGTCGAGATGCGTCCCGGCGATGAATGCAAGACAGCGTTCACTTGCCATCGGGGGCTGTACGAGTTCGTACGTATGCCCTTCGGTTTGTGCGGAAGTCCGAGCACATTCCAACGCCTGATCGACCGGGTGCTCGGTGAGGCAAAGTGGCAGCATGCCCTCGCCTATTTGGACGACATTGTCGTCTACTCCCGCACCTTCGAGGAGCACCTCTGCCACCTGAGAGACGTCCTGGGACGACTCAGGGCGGCTGGCATAACCATCAATCCTGCCAAGGCGCAAATATGCAGCGCTCAAGTGAGCCTGCTCGGCTATCGGATCGAACGCGGACAGGTGTCCCCCGATCCCGAGAAACTCCGGGCGATCTTGGAGTTTCCCACGCCGAAGGATGTCGCCGGAGTTCGGCGCTTCCTAGGGATGATCGGCTACTACCGCCAGTTTATCCCCGCTTGCGTGCGCCTGCAAGCACCCTTGACAAAGTTGTTGAGGAAATCCGCCCCTTGGGAGTGGGGAGAGGAGCAGGAGAGCAGCCTACGCCAACTGGCGAAAGCTGTTGCAGACACTGCATCGCTGAAACTGCCGGATCTGAACAGGCCATTCGTGATCCAAACAGACAAACAGACGCGAGTGACCTCGGCGTAGGGGCAGTGCTCCTCCAGGTGGATGGAGAACAACTGCGACCCGTGGCTTTTGCGAGCCGTGCGCTGACACCGGCAGAGCGAAACTACTCGGTCACCGAGAAGGAGTGTCTGGCCATAATCTACGCACTTCGAAAGTTCGAGATGTACGTAGAGGGGGTCAAATTCACGATCGAGACTGATCACATGGCCCTCACATGGCTTTCCCGCCTCCGTGAGCCCAGCGGGAGGCTCGCGCGATGGGCCCTGACATTGCAACGCTTCGAATTCGAAGTTCGCTACCGCAAAGGTGCCACGAATGTGGTCGCGGACGCGCTGTCACGGGCGCCGGTGGACGACACCCAACCGGCCGGAGAGGCCGAGGAGGACGCTGTAGGTCAGCGACCCTTCTCGGCGCGGGGAGAGCGCGGAACGCGGGAGGACCCAAGTTTCGGAAGCTCAGAGCACGTGCATCTCGTCGGGGGAGGAGTTCCGCTCGAGGTTGCGTTCAGTCGGGAAGAGCTAGTCGAGGCTCAGCAGGAGGACTTGTTTTGTCGGGAGGTGATCGCCAGTCTTAATGAAGAGACGGACCCTCAGGCAAATCGAACACCGGAGAATGACGGGCGCCGGGAAGCTGCTGGTATTGCGGCTGGCGCGGGCTCTAATGCAGCTGGTATTGCTGCGAGTGAGCTGGAAAGTTACCTGCTTGACGCCGATGGAGCTTTGCTGAAATACGTGCCCGGCAAAAATGACTCAAGTGAGTGTTTTAAGGCCGTTATCCCGAGCAAGCTCAGGTGTGCTGCATTGCAGCACTACCACGACGCAGACGGCCACGGTAGCGCGCCAAAGACATGGCGGAAGCTTTGTCGGTATGCTACCTGGCCCGGCATGAAGGCACAAGTATGTAGGTACGTACGCACATGCCACGTCTGCCAAGAGCGCAAACCGCGAGGCGGTAAGGCGCCGGGCTTGCTTCAGCCTATCGTGAGCACAAAGCCATGGGAGGTCCTGGCGTGCGATCTGATGGGCCCGCTGCCGCGCAGCAAGAGAGGGTACAAGTTTGTACTCGTGGTGACATGCCACTTCAGTGGGATCGCTGAACTCTATCCGCTGCGCAAAGCGACAGCACAGGAGGTCCTGCAAAAGCTGTCTGAGGTGTTTTGTCGCTACGGATTTCCGGAGCGGCTGATTACCGACAACGCCACGTATTTCACATCAAGGTTGTTTCGTGAAGCGTGCGCGGCAATGGGTGTCAGGCAGCAAACAACATCGTGCTATCACCCCCAGTCTAACGTGACGGAGCGCCGAAATCGAGACATAAAGCCACTGCTTGGGGCATATGCCCGGCGGCAACAAGACTGGGATGAGCACTTGAGCTCGATCTCCTTCGCTCTGCGCACAAGCGTGAATCGGTGCACGGGCTTCACGCCCGCATTCCTGATGTTCGGCAGGGAGCTGAACACACCGACGGACACGGTTCTGGCCAGGAGGTCGACCGCAGTCCCCGCGAAAGCAGCAGATGCGGCTTACGCGCGGCGCTTGCGCGAGCGTTTGGCAGAAGCCATCAAGGAGGCGAACCGCAGCCGCGGTAAAGCCAGGGTCGACCAAAAGACGGCCTATGACCGAGCTCATCGAGACGTGGCGTACCAAGTGGGCGACACTGTCTTGAAACGTAACCACGCGCTGAGCGATGCCAGCGCAGGGTTCGCGGCCGGTCTCGCACCCAAGTGGGTAGGACCGTTCGTAGTCGCCGAGAAGATCTCGCGGCTGAATTACAAGCTGAAAGACCCGAGGTCTGGTCGAATAAGCGGCCCCATTCACGTGGGCGAGCTGAAGCAGTACTTTCCAAGAGGAGAAACTGCCGACGCTCCCACTTCGGACTCGCGAGGTCGCGAGCTAGAGGGAGGTGCGGAAGGAAGGTTCCCGACGCACCGCTACAACACCCGCAACCGGCGAAATCGCTGACCGGGTCACCGCCCTCCAGCGCGCAAAGTTGCGCACAGGAGGGGTTGCCAGAGGAAGTTCCTCGAGGCGCGCCAACGAAACGCGCAGCCTACGCCGTGAGGTCCGGCAATGGGTTGCGCAGGGTGACTCCAGAGGGAGCCAGCGGGCAGGAGAAGGTTCCCGCGGTCCCGGCAGGGGTGGCGGCTTCCCGGACGAGCCAACCGGTTTCGCGACCGGGCACGATCTCTCCCGATCCGGTCACTCCGCAGCCCCGCGCCGACGAGTGAGGATTGAGAGATGGCCCCCCTGCAAGCAGCACCCGCGAGTCCCGCGCCTTGGGCCAGCTCCAGCACCGCCGGCCGCGTCCGCCACATCCTGCGGACGGCCCGCGCTCACCCCACGGCCGGCGACTCCGTCCACATCGCCAGGCGAGCAGGGGCCAAGTCGACGCCGCAAGGAGCGGCGGCACCGCTCGTTGCGACCGGCGGCCACGGAGCCCCCCGGGCGGAGACCCCGTCCCGGCGAAAAGGGCCGAAACGTGGCCACGTGGACGTCCAGGAGGGGACGCGCCGCCGTGCTGCTATTTCCTCCGCGGCGGCGTGGAGCCACCACCAGTTGGTGATTGAAAAGGAGCTGGCGCCCGACCGGGTGCCCTGGTTCTTCCGCGGGCACCGATCAGTGAGCAGCACGCCCGGTTCCCGGACGGCGTTGCGTCCGCGGAGCCCGGCGCCGACTACTGCGGGGCCTGCGGGCTGCTGGTCGTGGCCAAGGAGTACCACGAGGCATCCGCGCGGCACCGTGCCGCCGCAACAGCCAAGGGGCCGGCATCGTCGAGCT
>JABSTR010001653.1:0-46700 GCA_013339765.2 Haemaphysalis longicornis
GGTGTCGACTGCGTTTGAAATGCGGTATTTTTTTGAAAGAGCAACTGGCCGGTTCTGCTTGCAATCTGTGTATAACATGAGGCAGAAATTTCATATGGTGTAATTTAGAAGAAAAAAAATAACTTTGTTTATGCGTGAGTTTTTACGTTATGGTCTGTCACATAGGGCCTTTGACAATGATGAAGTCGTGGCCCAAAGCACAAAACATTAACACAAATATAATCCAGGTGGGATATTTTCTTGTTGCAGCTTTTACGCCACATATTGGGCTTAGAAATGTCCCAATCTAAAGTTTAATGCAATGGCCAGTACTTGGTGTAGAATGGACGAACACAGATAACAGCCTTCTAGTTTTCTTGACGCACTCCAAAGCACAGACTTTGTTATAGCCCCTGATGATTTCGAAACGAATGTGAGCACAGGCTTTACGGCGTTTTTTTTTTCGTGCCTCTTTGGTGAATTTTTGTGTTGTTTGTTTGTTTGCAGGAACGTGATATTGAGCTCACCAAGGAGGCCCAGCGGCAAGAGGACAACGACCATCTTCGCAGAGAGTTTGCCAAGCATGCTAACGCCTTGCACCAGTGGCTGACCGACACGAGGTGAGTGGGGCAAAAGAAACAAAAAGACATTTGACTTCTTAAGCATTGTGTCTAAGTATGTGCGAGGAGTTACAAGATATGTACTTTCTCTTTCATGACCCTTGGGCACCCAGGATGTGGCTGCTGGACGGGTGAGTTTTGAATGAAGTTCACATCCCAAGGTCGCGGGTTCTTTTCCTGGCCGCGGCGGCCGCCGCTTTTCTGATGGAGTCGAAAGGCAGAAATGCCCGTGTACGAGATTTCGGCGCGCATTAAAGATCCCCAGGGGGTCAAAATTAACCCGGAGCCCTCCACTACGGCGCGCCTCATCGCCTGTGTTGCGTCGACGCGGAAAACCCTACAATCAATCAGTCGAATAAAGTTCACATGGCTAGTGCCTATGATGCATTTGCAAATACTGTAGGAAGGTTGTTTGAGGTAGTTGAAGTTGGTTGCTTTCTTCTGGCGCAGCCGGTATGGCTTGTACGCATTTGAGACAGACATTGCCTTTGTTGAAACCTGTACATCAGAGTTGTTAGTGCTAGCAAGTTTTAGCTAATCCAATTATTGTTACAATTATTCTCTTCTCTCTGTGCTACAAAGGCCCATAAGTGCACAGTTAAAGTTATATCCACATAGCTTCAAGCCCCTTTTAATTAAAAACGTGGTGTTGTTTTTATTTTAACATCACCAGTTTTCAGAACCAAAGTGGCTTATTACTGCACCCCTTATCTCTCCTTTCCTTCAAGCAACAGATGCGTACAAGTCCTGGAATTTCCAGTCATTAGGATATACTTGTTATTGTATCACATTTAGTTTTTTATGTAGGTTATATTACTTTTGCTGGAATAAGCTATGAGGAAAGACTGTGGAAAAATACTCAGCTATGCAGTTCTTTTTATAATTCTGTTGTAACAATACCTTGTGAGCTGGAAGCGTTCTTAACCATCCGTGTGTCAGTGAGCTCTTAGGACTGAGAAAAAGGATGGATAATCCCACCTGAAAATGAGTGTTGTGAGGATCAGGGTTCTTTGGTGAGCTAGCTTGCACTCCAGGCTAAGCAGCAATGCTAGCTCCGTTGAACTTCACCACGGACCACCAGCTGGTGTAGTGGCTGGGCTGGAGTGCAAGCTAGCTCCGCTGACTTAAACACGGACCACCAGCTGGTGTAGTGGTAGAGAACAGCCAGGAACACACACGACACAGGAATGGCCTGCACCAATATTTACTGGCACTCCAATAATGCACATCGGGCTTATCACTCATTGGTAGCGAACAGCCAGGAACACACATGACACAGGAATGGCCAACACCAACATTTACTGGCACTCCAATAATGCATGTTGTGTGCGTCGCTCATTCACCGACAAGACCAACCGTATGTTTCTGCTAATAGTGCAGGTGCAGTCCCAACAAGTGGTATCTGTGGGAAAAAAAAGATGCGAAGGGGAATGACATGACACGTTTGGCCATTGGACACTTATGCTTTTGCATGCGCTACATCATAAGGAGTGCATTAGGGGTCCTTGTAATTTTTGTTTGTTTGGTAGGATTAAAAAGTAGGAAGGAATTGCACTGTTGATCCCATCGCCCCCTCGGTGAAGCATTGGAGTAAAGGCATCGCACTCCATCATCGCCCCCTCTCTCGTTCCAGATCTTCAATGATGGAGGGTTCGGGCTCTCTCGAGGCGCAGCTGGAGGCCACCAAGGTGAGTGTGTGTGGTGTGTGCAGGCAGAGGGAAGGGTGGACCAAGCGGGCGTGTCCTTTCCCCCTCCCAGCGCAAGGCGGCCGAAGTGCGGGCCAAGCGGGGAGACCTGAAGCGCATCGAGGACCTGGGGGCTCTGCTGGAGGAGCAGCTGATCCTGGACAACCGGTACACCGAGCACGGCACGGTGGGGCTGGCTCAGCAGTGGGACCAGCTCGACCAGCTGGGCATGCGCATGCAGCACAACCTCGAGCAGCAGATCCAGGCCAGGTGGGTGGGGGCTTTCGTCTTCAGCTGGCAGGGTAGTGCTAGTGGTAGTACTTGTGGGGCATGCTGGGGGGACAAAGGGCTGTTTTCTTCCGATCAGTGCCACATCAGGGCAAGAGACACCGGCGAACTGTGGACTTATTATTCTGAACATGCCAGACCTTGACCTGTGCTCTCTCTTTGTGCTGGCATTTGTTTGTTGATGTAATTGTCCCCGAACTTGTTCTGATTTGCCCAGCTCTCAGAAGTTTCAGCAGTTTTTCCTTCTCATAGCCCGACATGAGGCATTGTGCTGGCCGCTGTGGCGGTTCATGTAGGGGCAAGGCTTTTGGCTTTTTCTGAAAACTTTTTCAGTGCAACGAAGAAAAATCTGATGCAGCTTTATCACGTTTTGCATTTCTTTTTCTCTGCTTTTAAATAGAGAAGTGTTGCGACAAATTAAAATTACCGTATTTACTCGCATAATCCTCGCACTTTTTTTTCGGAAAAGTCAATGCAAAGTTAGGGGTGCGAGAATTATGCGGGGAAAAAAAATCCGGTGCACAGTGTTGCCAATTTGCCTTATGCCAATCCCGCTAAATGTAGCGGTCGTTTTTTGTATACGTAAGCGCAGTGTTGCCAACAGCAGCTATTTCTTTTTATTTTATTATTTACAACGTAAACAGTCTCCCGTCGATCAGCGATCATGAAATTGCCGCCTTTGCTTTCTGGCGCGCGCCCTATCTCGTCGTCGTATGTGCGTGCCCTACTCCAGTAACGCACGTTGAAGTCGGTGACGCCGAAGTGCCTGCCTGCGGCACGGTTGCCGTGTTCGATCGCGTACTCTTTCGCTTTCAATTTGAAAGCGGCAGTGTAGCTGGCGTTCTTCCCCATGGCGAAGCGGCACCAAGCAGAAAACAAAGAGATCAAAAAGTTCTCAAAATGGCAGCGAGCTATCCACCACTGACGCGAGTGACTCACTGACTGCTGCCGCTCAACGACGGGACCACGACGGCGACACGACAGCGGGCTGCGCGAACACCGTCTAGTTGCGCGCACGCGAAACATGCGCGAAACCGGCTCAAGGACAGTGTGAGTAGCGTGTTAGGGCGCCTGTTAGGGAGTAGCCATGCAGGTTGTTAGGGCGCCTGGATGGCCTTGGATACACAGCGCTCTCCACCGAACGGAGAGGCGGCGGGGGAGGGCGTGCGCGTTGGAGAGCGCGTGCACCATGCGGGTTTCGCGAGCAGGCAACTTTCGCCGCTGCAAAGTTGGGGGTGCGAGGATTATGCGAGGAACCAAAAAATCCAAGTTTTGGTGGCTCACATTAGGGGTGCGAGGATTACGCGAGTAAATACGGTATGCGCAATCTCGCCGATCAGTAATTTTTATTATTCTGTCTTCAGGAACCAGAGTGGTGTCACAGAGGACGCACTCAAGGAGTTCAGCATGATGTTCAAGTAAGCAGCAGTTTTTTTTCTCTCTACCTGTGCTTTCGCACCATGCAGAAGTTTGTGAGAACTGTGCTACCCATTTCTGTGTAAGTTATTGCTTTTGTACCCACGCTGGTAACTTCATAGTCGTCATCGTAACCAGTGCGCTGTCATGAACAAAATATTAAGGGACCGTTCACTCGGCATGTAAAGAGTTCTGTGTTACAAGAGTGCTATGACGTGCTGAGTCTTGTGTTCCAAAGCCAAACTCTGACAGCATTGTTCTGTAGAAATAATTCTAGCAGTTTTGCGTAAGCGATTTCTGCGAGAGCACAGTGTACGAGGCAGTTTGTAGGCCAAATACTCTCTGTCGCACTAACTAATGTTTCACTGGAACATTCCCCCAAAATTATCACACGGCATGACTTTGGCTGGCCACAGCACTTGTAGTGGCGCCCAGCCTACACTGCTGACTGCACCACCCCATCGCCTCTATCAATTCCATCAGTGCTCAGGTGGTGAGATGCTGCTAGCACACTCGGTTGTGTAACGCCCCCGCTCATTAGCAGGCGCAGGGTACTCGGCAAGGTCCTGGCAGGTGTGTGGGAATGTGGTCTCGTGGTCCATGTGCAGGCACTTCGACAAGGACAAGAGTGGCCGGCTGAATCACGTCGAGTTCAAGTCGTGCCTGCGAGCGCTGGGCTACGACCTGCCCATGGTTGAAGAGGGCCAGCCAGACCCTGAGTTTGAGGCCATTCTGGACCAAGTGGACCCCAACCGAGACGGCCAGGTGTCGCTCCAGGAGTACATGGCCTTCATGATCTCGCGCGAGACGGAGAATGTGCGCTCTTCGGAGGAGATTGAGAACGCCTTCCGCGCCATCACCTCTGGCGAGCGGCCCTATGTCACTGCCGACGAGCTCTATGCGGTGAGTTATGGGGCCAAGTTTCCCTGGTTTTTCACTGTGACAGCGGTACGAAAGGGATTATTCGATTTAGTTCTCGCAACAACTTAGCTTGTAGTTTAAAGTTGGGTACATTGCAGTAGAGCTGCTACTTCTGCATTATTTCAACTTGGAAATAAGGGATCATGGCATTTCAGCTTCGGCCCTTCAGTTACTGGCCCAACCGTAAAAGCGTCAAGTCAATGTCAAGTTCTTTTTTTTTTTTTTTTTTTTTCCCTAATCATCGGTGTGCACATCTTTTGATGATTGCAAGAGCGAAGTTTGGTGTCTTGTATAAGTAGTTCGCCTAATACTATACAGTCGGACTCTGCAATAACGAAACCGCCGGGGAAAGTCGAGAAACTCGCTTTTGCGAGAATTTCGTTGCTGCGAGAATGAAGCATAAATGACAGAAAAATTGCACGCAAACCAAACATTTATTTCTGAAAGTCTGTTATAATACTTTGTGAGCCTTACTTTGTAGCAACTTCACAGCTAAGCTCTCGCACTACAAGTGGTTCATTGCTAGTTGTCGTGCACGCCTAACGACCGAATCGTGTCAAACCCATCCGAGACATCCCGTAGGTTCACCTTCTACATGCTTCTCACCTTGGTATGTCCAAGCATGCAAGCAAAAAGTCCAGCTTCTTCTGTTGACGAACTTTGCCAGCCGGTGGCACCTCGTTCCGGTGCTGTTCTCTAAACTAAGTGAGGACTGCGTTGTTGAAGCCCAGAAAGGCCACAACAGCCGTCACTGTTTTGTTTTGTGCACATGCGCCGTTGAAAAGTGGTGCCCTTGCTTTTCAAAATGTTAGAGTGAGCTGCAGGCAGTTCCTAACTCGTCGGCGCTATCCTTCCTTCCTCCACTTGGGCCACTGACTTGGGAAGTGATGGCTGCCTTATCTTGCAGCGAGAAAAACTTCCACTTTTAGGCTGGCGGAGGCATCTTGTTGCGAGCAAATGTGCCAGTCGCTGCACACACAACGAACGCAGGCGTGCTGTTCAGTGGTAGCCGGCTAGCGTAGGTTAAACCAAAGCCATGCCGTGAGTCACCATGGGTCACCCCCTGGTGGTGTTGCTGCAAGGCTGCCTCTACGGCCGCCTGCTTCACGTTCTTTTTTGTAAACAAATATGGCGGTGGCCATGCAAGCACGCTGTGGGAGGAGTTTACGCACTTTAAGTCTGAAAAAAATTCATTTGAGCACTTCTTGGTCACTGTTACTAGTCTCAAATGGGTAGATAAAATGCCAACTGGACTTGCAGCGAATTTCATTAATGCGGGATTGCTTTCCAAAAACATTTCGTTGCCGCAATACGTGAAATACATGGGCGTCTACAGACGTTCACCGGGGATCCGAAAATATTTCATTACCATGGGAATTTCATACTCGTGGGATTTTGTTATCGTGGGGTTTGACTGTTAGCACTGCCTATTTATATCAGCCTTGTTTGTTATCTCTTATCACCCAGTATGTAGGAGTCCCCCAAACTTGTTCTTTTTCTATGTAGCTAAAGGAAGCAAATTGGTTTACTTGGTCTTATGTAGCTAAAGGAAGCAAATAGGTTTACTTGGTCTTTCCTTTCTCGTTGAGTGCTGCTTAATATGCTCGCAAAGTGGTCTCCTTAAATCTACATGAACACCATCAGTGAAAGAACAATAGGCCATGTCTGTGTTGTGCAGTGAGAGGAGATCGGGACTGAGTGGCTTTTCTTGTTCGCAGAACCTCACCAAGGACATGGCCGACTACTGTGTGTCCCGTATGAAGCCCTACGTGGATCCCAAGAGTGGCCGATCTATCTCTGGCGCCTATGATTATATCGAGTTTACCCGCACTTTGTTCCAGAACTAAGCACTGCCTTTCATGTGTTTCCCATGTTTGTCTTTAGATGGAGCTGTGCTTCTGATTACGCTAGCAACAAGCTCTGGCCTAGAGTACAGAAAAGGACATACCTGCCTCAACTGCCTTTTTAAAGATCGCTCTTCAGGAAGCACATTCATTGACTTTTTTTTTTTTTTTTTCAATTTCAGTCCTTTCATTTTTATTGCTCTACAGGGTTTGCCAGTTATATAAACTTTTTTTTTTAACCTTTCGGAAGCAGCTTTTTTCGTAGTCGTAGTCTCGGCGTGTTGGTGTACTGCGTATATTTGTTTTAGTTGCCTAGGTGGGGACTCTGCTTTTATTTTACATTTTACGAGCTTTTAATTTGACGCCGCACTGGCTACATTTGGGGAAAGTGGTGACAAGCTTGTGGCCCTGGCAGCTATCAGAAGTAGCATTATCTGTTGGTATTTATGTGTAACAGGCTTTTAATAAAGCAAGCTACGTTTTATTGGACGATGCATTCTTTCGTGACTGTTTGCTGTCCAGTTATTAGCCAATGTTGTTTGGCCCCTGATTGGTGTGCATGTGGGGTGGGCAGTTGTTTTGTTGCAAAGCCGCTTGGAAAACTGTCTTAGAGGGCTGGACCATTTGACTGAGCTCAATTTTGTTGCTCATTAGTGAATGGCATTGCTTTGAATCCAGGCACCTATAGGAGTACATACATTGTGATCAGGCCATGAAATGGAGTAGTCAGCATCAGTTCCATAAGGGGAGACCACAGTGTACAAACCAGTTGGCCTCGATTGGTAGAGCAATGCTGGGAGAGAGAGAGAGAGAGAGAGAGAGAGAGTGTGCGTGTGCGTGCGTGTGCGTGCGCGCGCGCTAAAAATGTTAGAAGTGGGAAAACAAAATTCTATCTCTCACATTTCCCCTCCACAATTTGGAATGTCACATGTAGAGAAGGCTCAAACGAGACTGGAGCAGTGAGTGCCATATGTATTCAGTTCTGATACAGAAGTTTTCACTGACGCAAGCAATGCACGCGTCCACTCCAGTAGCTTTGCCTCCCCTGTGCTTACGAGCAGGGCACATGTTCGGCACGGCACTGTTCAGGCAGTTGTTGCCCCCTCACCTCACCTGGCAGAAGATGGGGTTCTCTCAAACTCCCTTCTCTCGTGCACATCTTGCATGAAGTAAAACACTGTTCTCTGCACCTGTGGCGAGTGGTCTTCACTACCCAGGCTCCTCGAGTCAAACATAACACTGGCAGTAAAAAGTTTGATCTACACAGCCCAAGGTTGTACCATGGCTACTGAAGGACTGCACAGTACCATTGATCCATTTAACAGCAAGAACTGGTCAGCGTGGGTTCAGTGCCTTGCCTTCTACTTTGTGGCAAACAAGTTTCCCAATGGTGGGAAGGAGCGTGCGCTTCATTTGCGCAACATTCCCGTGGGTGGGTGTGTTGATGTTGCAGCCAGATACAAGAGAAAGAGAGACATCTTTCAGAGTGCAGTGATGCAGGATGGCGAGACCACCGGCTCTGTGGGGGGTGTCCACCAGTCCGGGACGCCCTGGTCCTTGCTGGCGGCTCGTGCTCTCTATCAGCATGTGCTGGGTCGAGAGGTCTGAGCCGGACAGCTGGTCCACCCACTGCTCATGCGTGGGACAGGAATGGGTTTGAGGGATGGGGATTGTTGGCATTCCCAGATGGTACAGGGTGCCAGGCTGGGGGCAAAAGTTGCAGGTACTGTAATATTGGGTGCGGTAGATATGGTGGAGGACGGTGGAGTGGGGGTAGGAGTTGGTCTGGAAAGGTGGGAGTGGGGGGAAGGGAACCGTTGATGTTCGTGTCTGAAGTGGGGGAGGAGTAGCCTTTGAGTGTGTAGGGGGTCTTCTCCTGGTCTTGACTCTCATCGGAGGTGGTCTGGAAGGTGTGTACTCTGGCAGCGGCGTGCGCCACCTCATTTCCATCGAGGGACTCATGTCCAGGGGTCCTAACTTCTATATAGATGTTGGGAAGCTGCTGGATGGTCTCAAAGGAGTACTGACACGGAAATTTTGTTCCACTTTTATTGCTTTTATCGATGCTTAATGGTCTGGCGAACCCGAAACAGCACTTCAGCGTGCGATAATTAATTGCATTGAACGACTTGAAAATTGTTTGTTTCAAATTCCCGCGCTTTTATCCCGAAAGGAGCATATGACAGAATCCCGGCATGACCTCACTGCATTGTGCGGACATCTGGTGGGGGCGTTGTTTCGACCACGCCGCCGCCGGAGCTGAACGGCTGAGCTGCCTGGAGGTGCTAGGCTTACCATTGCGGCGGAGATTCGATGACTGCTTTCAATAAAAGTCCTGATGGTGACTTCTATTGCGATTACGGGCTATATTATCGCTTCCTTTCCCGTGTGAGGAACTTTATTTTTGCCAACAGTGCCTTTCTGGGCAGCGGTTATGCCTGTAGCTCTGGCTACGTGCACCCGTTTGTGAATGCGCCGGCGCCTGCTTGCCACTGGCAGGGCCGCGCGCGTGAAGTGACGTCGCAAGTTTTTGACGAGCGCTGTCCGCATCACTTCTTTTGGCTATCACGGGATGATGTCACGCTGATGTCCATTTGCTGAGTGCCGCTCCGCGTGCTGTTCTGTAGGCGCGATAAGTGAGATCCAATTAAAGTATGTTCTTCGCGTCGCAGGCCGGTGATATTTCAGCCAGGGTATTTTGTTGAGTAAAGGAAGAGAACCGTGCAATAATATTAACGCCGAAAATTGGTGTCTACTCCTTTAAGGATCTTGAGGGCGAACGGTGATATGCGGCCCAAATGGTAGTTGCAGCTTGCTACCTGCGAGTTTGTTGTGCCTGCTAGGGCACAACAAACTCGTCGTAGCAGGCACAACAAACTGTTTGTTGTGCCTGCTAGGGCTTTGACAATTTCCTCAGCGATGCTTGTAGAGGTGGTGCATATCGTGGCGGCTGTGAGTTCAATTCCCTGTGGTCCATCACCGTGACTGCGTGGGCGAGTTTGAGAGTGTAGCATACGGCATCCATGTGGCGCGTCGTAGGGTTCCCTTAGTAACCGCATCGACCCATGCTTTGCAGCGTGGTTTGTCGTAATGGGGGTGCCTATTCTGTGGTACGGAGCTACACGAATGGGTTGGCAGGTGTGGAGGGGGACACATTGTGGCTGGTCTTCTTCAGGCGGTACTGGATATCCGAGGCGAGTAAAAATGACTCTTCAGGTAGGTACGAGTGTAAGGGGGGTGGTTTGAGAGTGACGATGAGCTTTGTGCAATTCTTCCAAGGTATTGTGCACTCCTAACTGGAGCAACTTGCGCTTGAATGTTGAGAGGAGTAAGCCTAGGGCGAGTTCGTAGGCTTGGCGGATGAAGGTAGTATTAATTTTCGGTGGATTCGAGAGCCAGGTATGGTGTGCCGTAGTTTAGACGACTGATCAATATTGCTGGTGTTATTCTGACGGTGTCCTTCTCCTAAAGGCCATAGCAGTGATGGGCAATGCGTTGTGCAAGGTGCCAGAGTTATGTGAGGGTGCATTGTAATGCAGGTAGGGTTTGAGAGCTGCTTCTGTTTTTGGGGATGCTGAGGCCGAGTATGCGTTGGTGGGAGAACATGTGGGTACTGCTTGGTTGTTCATTGTTAACTCTGAATCGGGGATTGGGTCTGTCTGTTTGTTGTGAGTGCGGGCGCAGAGCGTGAGAAGGGCGGATTTTTCGGGGGCACATTCTAGTGCACGAGCTTGGAGGTATGTTTGGGGGACATGTGTGGCTTCCTGAAGTGCGTCTTGTTGGTGCCGGTGTAGTGGGGACCCACGAGGCGAGGTCGTTGGTGTAAATTGCATGGCATAAATTTGGGATTGCTGCGAGGAGCGGCGCATATCTGTCATAGTTACGTTAAATAGTAACAGTGAAACGATGGATCCTGGGAGGTTCCTTTGGGCGCCATTGGGAATTGGTGATTCGGCTGTGAGCTTCTGATGGCAGCTTTCATCAGTGCTGGCCAATCGACCTGAGTGGTTATGTGATCACTCTGAGAGGATTCGGAACTCCATACTGAGAAGCTATGAATATTAGCCTTGTGGAACCAGCGGGGTGCACACTCGATGTTGCACTAACATATTGCTAGGTAAAGCCATAACGCTTTCACATCCGAAGCATGTAAGCAGACTTGAGTGTGCCTTGAAAGCAGTGTTCTGTTTAGTGGAAATGCAGAATAGTGGTTAGGTCATTTGCCTGTTGCTGTGCATCCCTAGGTTCAATTCTAGTTCCTGCTACTGATAGTCGCTGTTGTCATAGGCGAATTCGCTTGAGTGGGTATGTAACCGGTCGGAAGACCATTCGGAACTCTGCAGTGAGCACCTATGAATGGGTATTATGGTAGCTTCATGGAACAGATTTAATGTAGCAGATAAGTAATGCCAGGGAAAGCTATACTGCTTTCGCATTTGAAGTGCATAAGCTGACTCGAGTGCACCTCGAAAGCTGTGTTTTGCATTGCGTGGCTGATGAGTAGTGGATAAGTGACACTCCTTTCTCCATGTTTTCCTGGGTTCCATTTCATTCCTTTTTTTAAAGCGAAGCTTTAGTGTTCTCACTGAGAGAGAGAGAAAATGTTTATTGAAAAGGAGAAGAGGTCGGCCTGAGAAATTGATCTTGGGCCTGCTACTTCCCTCTGGGGGGAGGGTACTGAGGACAGAAAGAAAGGAAAGAATATGGAAGGTATGGGAAATGACAATTAAAGCGACAAATGAACTATGTACAAGCAGAAAAACCAATAAACGTCTCGTACAACGGGGCGCTGAATCAGATGACTACAGTTCACTTTTTAGCACATGACTATCATCCATGAAAAAAAAAAAAAAAGAAACTGCTCAGACATTGTTTCGATGCTGTTGTATGCCAATACGCCCTGCAGGAGAGCCAACTCTCTGCCGATGATGATGAATGATTGTGGGTGAAGTGAAAGAAAAAAAACTCTTCCCGTAGCCAGAACTGAACCTAGGTCCCGCGCACAATGAAGCCGGCGTCTATCAGATTGCTCCATTTCGACATGATCAAAGCGAATGCCAAGCAGCAGGTACCAATGCGCGCTGTACACCCCATACCCAAACGTAGGCCTACGGAATGGACACCCAAGAGTTGCTGTCGGTATTCTTGCGTCTCGGGCGCCCAGGCGCCCAGTCAGGGACATGAAGGACGGCATCTGGAGGCTGATGAAGGCCCGAGGTACGGACGTGTAGCCTTGTCAAGAGGCTTGTTGTCCATCACCTGATGGTACAGCCAGGCCGGCCTCGCGGCAGAAAAGGCTGACATCATATTCAGCGGCTGGCCCCTGTACGCGGCAAGAGCTGCTGCCTCTGGAACCAGTCCACGTTTCAGCAGGCATGCGGAACAACTCTGATGAATGAGTTCATCTAGCGTGTTTAGCTGGGCTTCTGCGAAAGCCAGGTTCGTTTAAGACGGCAAGTGCCATTCATACTTTGCCGAAAGTGTATGTAACAGTGTCCACTTGTTCACATGACAATGACAAGCTCAAGGGAGGGGGAGAGAGAGAAAGGCTCTTTATTATAAAGGAAAATGCAGAGACCTTTGCCGACATGGGTTCGCCAACATGCAACTCCGCAGGAAGGGGAAGAGGGAAAAAAGGCAGTATATTAGTGAGGAGAAGAGTAGTAAAAAATTCAACCCACCCAGTTCCACCGAGTGTGAAATCTGCTGAAACAGCAGAGCTGTGGTTCTCTTGTGTCGGCTCGAACGCCAACGGGCGCTCGCCCGATAACGGCAGCATCGTCGCCGCGCAAATTCTACGGTTCATGCAAAGGCATCGGCAGCTAAATGTCAGCGGCGGGAGGCTCCCTCTCCCCGCGAGGTGAGGCATTCTCTATGGGTGAGGCGAGGAGGAGGAGGAAGTGATTGTTGGGGGTGGGAGGAGGGGGAGATAGAGGCCGATAACCGTCTGGCGTTACGCCGACACCTCAACCGGCCGAGGGTGAGGTGAGAAGAATCCGCTTCCGCGCCTTAGCTCCTGCGAGACCACTGCGTCCTCTATCGGTGGGCCTGGGAACCGGTCGCTGTGAGGCCGCCAGCGAGTCTGGGAACCTGCTCGTACTCCTTCGCACGAAGTAAGAACCACGACCGGCTATATTTATAGCCGGTCGTGGTAAGAACATTCCAGTAGGGGTAACAGTGCTTCCTAGGGTGGCCAGATAACTTCACAAGCGCTTGGCCTAGGTTAAGCTAGCTGCATCTGCTGCAAGAGAAGAAACAGCGCGCCCACGGCGATTGGCATTTCACTGCTCAGCCCGGAATGGACCTTTTTCCAGTACCGGTCCCTCTAGCGGCCGCCACGGCGAACTAAAAATGTGGCTTTCGGAGAACACAAAATATCCTGTCCTGCACTGCCCGTCACTCAACATGAATGTCGGCAGGCGAACGTTCTCGTGACTAATCTGTTCAAGCGAACCCCCTTCCCCCGCGCCTTTTTTTTTTTTTTTTTTATTTTCGTGTGTGCTGGCAGCTTGGTCAGTCTCGAGCGCTTCGCCCCTTTTCTTAGAAACATTATTGTATGCGCCAACCCACCCCGGAGTCGAAAGAGAAAAAAAAAAGAAACCGTGCCGCTCCCAAGCAGAAAACCTCGCGCTTTTGTGATTTTGCCCGAGGCGCCTGCCAAGCGCGCGTTTTGAAAGGGGTTTGCTATGAATGCGTGATATCGCGCGCGTCTGCCTTGTCTCACGCAGTTTGTTTGTCGTCACTGGAGTCATTTATAAGCATATTAAGTCCAAAAAATCACGGGAACGGCTCACGCCATGCTCAAAATATTCCCAGTAACGCCCTACTTGCGCCGCGCGGAGAAACATCCGGCTACGGTGATAAGGCACAGCGGCAACTTCTGGTGCCGTTCTTAAGTTGTCACCGAGTATATCTTATCCTTCGCCGTCGCAGCTACGATGCTCTGTAGTCCACGTTCGTTTTCAGTGTGTCATTCGCTCTCCCACGCTTGCCGCAATGGCCCGTTTCGCCTCATATATATTTTTGCTCCGTGCCCCTGCGTGACGCACGACCTACAGCAGACGGACGAAAAGGCTCGACCTGCAACAGCTCCGGTGTTACAAATGGAGAAAGAAAAATAAGAGAGCGTCTTGTTTATTGGCATTGGACAAAACGTGAACTGTCTGCGAAAGGCATATAATGCCACTAGGCAAACGTTCGTATTGTGGTCGTTTTTTAGTTGCAATATGTTTTGCAGACGAAGAATGGGTACACGCAAGTGCGTTTGTTCAAGTTATAACCAAGCCTAGCTACTGCAGCTGGAACACCAATCTTGCTGCACTTCACACGTACAATTTAACATATGTGTAACCGTAGCTAGTCTGCACATCGCGAGGATGGTTTAAATGGTTGAAGTCAGGGGCATTGCAAAATGGCTGATTGATATATGCTTGGAGCAGACGGGTTCACGCAAGGTTGATGGGTGCATAACTTGCGACTGAAAATAGTTTCAGTGGTCGTTATTGGGTAATAGGCAGAATCAGTGTCCCGGCCGTTTTCACCCCCTTCCCCCTTGAACTAAAAAATTTCGCGTTGTCTCCCCCCCCCCCCCTTCCCATCATTGCATACGCCATTGCACTGCCTAGCTGTACTATCTAGATTATCTCGATGAAGCTCTATGAACGGAGAGGTTCAGGTGCCGCGAGCTGCACCACTGAAACGATCGGCGGAGTGCTGCACCGCCTGAATTTGTTCATGGGGTGCACGTGAATCGGACGGGCCCTTCGTTTCTTTGTTGCTGCTCCGCCATGAATATTCCTACTACTACTCCCCCTCTTCCCGCCTGTCGCGTCTTGCTGGTGTCCTCTTTACCAGAGGGCCAACTGACATGTGATGCACCAGGCTACTGACCTGCTAAATATTATTTGTGTTAGCAGTAAATTTTGTTAATACTAATAACCAAAATTACTTGAAACTTGGCGCGCTTGACTCGAAATTAGGCGCTTGGGAGATGATTGGCCACCAGCCATGCAGCTAGGCTGATTCTGAAGACCAAAAATAATCGTTCTCTTTTAAGTTGCGCGCAGCACAGTGGATGTATACTCGACTCCCAACCAATAAGTGGTACATAAATCATTTAAACGTCTCTCCGACTTTGGCAGCTTTCGAAGAATCGACGATTGCGTAAGGGCAGTGGAAGGACACTTCCTGTGCTGCCGCTGCTGCGCTGCTGCACCTGCAGCGGGCCAACTACCGAAGTCGACCAACCGCGCGTGCGTGAATGCACCAAATAAACAGAGTATTCCACCGTGTTTGACCACTGAAAATGGTCTAGTAATGTTGGTACACGCAGCGCCTAAGGACGTGTGCCGTAATTGGGAAAAAAACTGAAGTAACGCAACTTGTTCCATAAATTATGCGCCGCCAAGCATCCTATGCCGTTCAGCTCACCCCATATAGCGTGCACGCACAGCAATGAAAGTACAAATGAATATGTCTGTGGGCACCGAATATCTCCCCCGTTCCACGCAGTGCCGTAAACGCCTTTGCTAGACGCACCTGGCCGCGGCAGCTTCCTCCTCCCCATATTGCGTACCAAATTTATTAGAGTACGCACATAATTCCTATGGAGACCTACCACCCTCGCCTGAGCTGTGGAGAACCTGATCATCATGCGTTCGACACCTGGACGTGCATGTGTTCGCTGGACCTGGAACTCCTGGCATTCAGAGCTATATGGTCTTCAGGTCACCCCGCTTTTTTTCCCACGAACTAGGGAATCACTCCTACTTTATGGCTCAATAAAAGTACTATATGACGAGCTGCAGAAATGCGCAAAAGGCTGCAGGAAAACTGAGGCAAATTATACCGACGTTTGCAATGTAATTATCTCAATTTTCGCGCCTGTATTTCTAATTTTTGCATAAATTCATTGGGTGCATTCGACTCCGTTTATTTTTAATCTACCAAGACCCTTCATATATTTGTGGCATAATATGGGCTGAGGCGCGGTCTTTCGTTATTCATGCGGAAAGGCACGATAATATATGTCATGCTCCCACGAAACGTTTGGCTGCAGGCCCCGTTTGTGGGCCGAACATGCTGGCGTCTTAACGCGATAGCGTCGCTAGGCATCCGCATAGGCGTCCGCAGCTCTCTACCTGGCTGTCCGTGTCATTAAAACACTTAACACGAGTTTCGCCAACCCACACTTAACACGAGTTTTGCCAACCCCGTTTCACCATTCACAAATTTGTGACGTCGCAAATATAGTGCGAAAAATTCTGTGTGGGCCGGAGATATACCAGTTTTCGCGCACTTAGACATTTTTTGAGTTAATGAACAAGTGCTGCTGCCGCGAGTGGTATATATAGTCACGGCGCTGCAATGTACCGATATAGGCGGAGGCCAACATGTTACCACACTTCAGTGTGTTTCTAAACTTCTGAGGTAGTACCTAGAAGGTTTTTCTGCCTGAATTGTTTGTAATCGTACGCTATAAGGACAGAGCCTACCTTGCACTTTGGGCGCGAAAACAACGTTGTTTTTCCTCTAATATTTAACGAAGTTTCTTGTCACTCTGGTGACCCGAGAGACAAAGTGGCTGGCGCGGATGCCACCCGCGGGTCAACGGCGTAATAATCACGCGGCTTCAGGTCGCGTGGTGTCCAAATGTCGGTGTGCACACATGGCATGTTTGATGCCCTCAGGAACAGCACAGACTGGGCCCAAAGAAGAATCGACGCCTGCCCGATCATGGGAAGAAACCGAGATGCAAGGACCGTCAGTTCGCTCGCGTCGGGAACCAAAAAGGTAGTTAGGTATAATAGCGCACATCGTTTCCTAAGGTTTGGCGGGAGTCCGATCCTTGCAATCAGGAGATATGAGGGCAGGTCGATGCTCGCCATCGCCATTTCCAGTGGATGTGCAAAGCGTGACCTTCCGAAGTAGGAACGGGGGCTGATATTGAATATATACGTGGTGGCCGAAATCTCAATTTCGAGCGAATTTCTTTACATCGTGAAGAAAATTGGTATTTTTTTACTTCGCGCAATGTTGTTATTGACGACAGTGAAAAGGACCCCATCACTGTTAGGAGCTGTAGGACGTTATATGGGAGGGATCAACGTCGATCATGCAGAGTGGCAACGTGCAGCGGGGATAACCCCGGGTACACAGCCTAGCGAACTGTGGCAGATCGTTCGACCACGACAGCGAGTCCATGTGGTTTGTGAAATATAGTGATCGCGAACTGTCTCAATCTATTCGCGATGGGATAGTTAGTAAGGCGACGGCTTGATGATATGGCGGGCTGCATCAACGACTGTGGCGGGCTTGCGTGGCGGACACTCATAACTCTCATGTGATACAGGCTGCTGGTGAAGGCTACAAAGGCCACGGTAAGGCATGCGCAGTACTTTGAGCATTTAACGTATACCCTAGAGCCCCTAAATAAGCATTTATCTAGTGACACCAGTACAGCCCTTTTGGATGGTGGTTTGGTTGCGTTGGCCAGCAAGGGCTGCTTCCTGTGTGATAGCTGCCTGTTCCGTGCAGTGTTTGAAAGCCTTTTATAACTCGCTCACTATATTCTGACCCAAAAAGAAAATTCTCACCAAAAACAATCACAAATATTGACGAACTTTCAAATTTCCCGCTACGGAGCGTCAGCAGTGACGTCACTGGTAAGCTGTCAACTCCACAGTCAACTCCGCACTCTCATTAAAACGCAATGATACAACGGAACCAGAGGCACCTTTTCAACTGCGATTGGAGGCAGCTTTTATAGGCGACCGCCAATTGCTTGAACTAGTTAGTCCCTGTGGATCGTAATTTAACATTACATATCGATTCGCCCCCCCCCGTTCTCGCCCGACATGACGCCTACGAGTGCTGCTCACCCTGGTATTCTGAGTCCTTCCTCCACTCGAGCCTCCAGTTGGAGATCTTTGAAATCGATTTGCCCATGCATGCATAGCATTGCGAAATCCTCCCCTCGGCCGAGTGGAGAAAGCTAATGAAGGGCACCTCAGTCTTGATTGAGGCGCCCTCCACTCGAGAAGCAGTTATCTGCTGGGTCATTTTCTCCTTTCTCTTTCAATAAATCAATTGCATGCACACAAGCAGAGATGGGCACCTTCATGAGGTTTCGTTGTTATGAGGGCGAACTCAACCTCAAATAGACCTGATCCTCGTAGTGAGTTTGAGGTGGGCCGCAGACTATGATATCTTCCGCAGGGAGTGAGCTGGGAGGTTTTACTGAACTTCATATGAGGTAAGTGTCGAATTGAGGAAAGTTGACATTGCGGCTGAGCTTAAAAGTGAGCATCAAGATCTGCGCGCTTACTTTCCCGCGTGGACGCACGTTTTCATGCTCGTACGATTTTTATTCTTAGTGACGAAAGTAAAATGTGTAATTTGAAAAAAAAAAAAAATCACCATCCATCGAAATCAGCGACACAAGCGTTGCAATATTTACCCACGATGTTTTTAACTACCACACTTCCCTCCATCACAGACAGCCTTGAAGATTGGACAGCAGCCCTGGAAGCCCTGGTCGAGAAACACACAAAAACGGTGCAACTCACCGATAAACACCCGGAGGCTGACACTCATCTGCTGCATATATGGGAAGCCCGCAGGGGCCTGGTTAAACGGTGGCAGAAACAAAAACACAACCGAA
This sequence comes from Haemaphysalis longicornis, assembly GCA_013339765.2. Classification (NCBI taxonomy): domain Eukaryota; kingdom Metazoa; phylum Arthropoda; class Arachnida; order Ixodida; family Ixodidae; genus Haemaphysalis; species Haemaphysalis longicornis. The sequence goes on from JABSTR010001653.1 coordinate 18,416, forward strand.
CCCTCAAAAAACGCATCGCGAACATTACCCTGCAGGCTTCATGTGCAGTATGCACACACACTCACAGTACAAAATTGGCACTCCTTCTGCGACCAATTAAAGGGCACCCTCAGCACGAAGCGGACCTGGCACATATCCTTCGCAAAATTATCGGAGACAAGCCTACACGCACCACCACCACCCACCAAATTAATCGCCTCATCCGAAACAGTGATCTACCCCCCCGAGAACTTCTCCACTCTCTCCGTGACCACCTCTTTGGGCCCCCGACAACCTACCCCATGCCCACTACTGTCCTATATTCAGGTCCCACTAACGCCGCATTGGACAACCCCTTCACCACCGAGGAACTACACCAGGCCCTCAGCAAGCTTACTAGAAATACAACTCCTGGCCGCGATCGCATGACCAACAAGCTCCTCCGAAATCTCGACGACGAGGCCCAAGAATCTATACTGGATCTCTTTAACCACCACTGGCAAGCGGGCACGCTCCCTTCTCAATGGCGCCACGCCGACACTACTCTAATTCCGAAACCCAATAAGCCGATTGCACCCACTAACCTACGTCCCATATCCCTCACGTCATGTCTCGGAAAGCTGCTGGAACATATGGTACACGCAAGACTCACTGCCGTGACTGCCCATCTGGAAAATAATGACCTTTTTCCGCACACCATGTTTGGCTTCCATAACCACCTTTCGACACAAGACGTTCTTCTTCAGCTAAAAGAACAGGTCATAGACAATCTCAGCAAAATTCATCCCAGCGCAATCCTAGCTTTAGATGTACGTGGTGCCTTTGACAACGTCACCCATGAAGCTATCCTCAATGGGCTGAACACCACACGCTGTGGTCAACGCACTTTCGACTATGTACGGGCATTTTTAGCCGACCGAACTGCCACAATCCGACTCGGATCATTGATCTCCCCAACGTTCTCTACACTCCCCAAGGGAACCCCACAAGGTTCCGTTATCTCCCCCTTATTGTTTAATATCGCCCTTTTAGATCTGCCTAAGCAGCTTTCCGCAATCACTAGCCTTCACCATGCTCTCTACGTGGATGATCTTACCTTCTGGATCACCAAATGATCATCCGGCGCCCAACAATCCGCTTTACAACAAGGGGTGGGCACCGTCCTCAACTACCTAGCACCACGCGGTCTCACCTGTCACCATTTAAAATCAGCCCTTTTCGTACTTCGTGCACGTACCCGTGGAAGACCCCCCGAACCGGCACCGGACCCTGAGGTCATGATTCACCGAGAACCCGTCCCGCAAGTGAACACATTACGAATCCAGGGAGTAAGCTTCCACGCAGATGGATCTGGAAGAGCACTACTACCCCAACTACACTCTACTATATCGCAACTCGCCCAACTCATCCGTTGTATATGCATGCACAAACACGGTCTCAAAGAACAAGACACGTGTCAACTTGTGCAAGCATAACTGCTCAGCAGGCTTACATATGGCACTCCCTATGTCCAACTCCGACCCCAAGAACACTCCAAATTAGATGCTCTCATCCGTCGAGCCTACAAGATCGCCCTGGGACTACCGGCTTTCACTTCCACCAACAAGCTCCTTCAACTTGGCCTACATAATTCGCTCTCCGAACTTATAGAAGCCCAAAGAACCAGCCAACTCTTTCGCCATTACGCTCACCCCCACAGGCCGCACAGTCCTCCAGAATTTAGGCCGTCCTACACCAGAACCCCATGAAGCACTACAGCCGATACCACCTCATATACGGACCACCATCAAAGTCACCCCGATTCCACGACAGATGCATCCCGAGTACAACAAAGGACGTCGCAACGCTCGTGCTCGCTACCTACATAAGAAGTACTCATCGGACAACGACACCCGCTACACCGACATCGCTCACTCAGCTTCTCTCTCAACCCTAGCGGTCACCGACACCACTTACCGCCACCTATCCCCATCTGCAGCGGAAGCTACGGCAATAGCCCTAGCAATGCATACAGCAACGTGCGACTACCTCACGATCATCACAGACTCACAGCAAGCCTGTCGAAGATACCTCCTTGGAAGAATTCCTCTACCTGCCCTCAAGCTTCTACAAGCCGCAGTATCACCTCCTAACGTAACCATCGTCTGGACCCCAGGTCACGCCCTCCCCCCCCCCCCCCCTCCCCCCCCCGGGAACGAAGCAGCCCACGCTGCGGCCCGCGAACTCCACTACCGGGCACTCCCGACGAGGCCGGGCGACTTGGACACCCTGACCGACACGCTACACCCACATACCAGCCACCTACTCCGATATCTTAGCGCACTATCGCCACACCCACCGAGAATACCCTCCCCCACACCCTGCACTCACAAACGAAGAATCCCGCATCTGGCGACGTCTCCAAACAAATACATTCTTGCCCCGACTGCCACACCCCAGACACAACCCCCCACCTCGTATTCTTCTGCCCACACCACCCCTCCCCACTCTCCTCACCTACTCCCGAGCAGTGGGAATGCGCGCTGACCAGCTCGGACCTGGAGGACCAGCAAAACCTGATCCAGCGGGCCACCCGAGCAGCGACAGCACGCGGCTACCTGCCCATCTGCTCTAAATATGTAAAATAAACGTTTGTTCTTCCTCCTCCTCCCTTTAACTTGCAGTTGGACCCACGAACGCTGCATGGTTCTTTCAATTTTTTATTCGTAGCGTTTATGTTTGTTATTTGTTAAGGAAGTACTTTTTTCTGCTTAAACAAAATGACTATTTTAGAATGTGACGAGATGACACAAATACTTACAAAAGAGAAAATTCTTCCCAATTTTGCTCGTTACGCAATCAGCAAGTTGCTGCTAACTGTGTATAGTAAATGGTAACAGGTAAGGCGTCCATTTCACGTTGCAAAAAGCTTCCAATTAACTTAGATTTTGGTGTTTTATGCAGTGGCGTAACTAGATATAGGACGGCGCCCATGGCAAATATATTTTTGCACCCCCCCCATGATGATAATGGTAGTAATTATCGATATTTTAATATTGTCATGGGACATGGCGGACAATGCTTCATGGGGTGATGGCCCATCATCCACGACAACGATGACGATGGCGACTACGAAGGTGTAAGCTGGCGTTACTGTCGTTATTGTCGTCGCCGTAGCACAAATTTTTGATGCCTACGAGAAAGCCAAACTTGGCACCAGGCGAGTAAACCTCTGGCTTCCTGTGTCGTAAGCTCGGCTTCCTCGTTAAGAGCGGACTATCGGTTCTGCAGCGCGATCCTCAATTCTTCTACTTTACGTCTTACTGTTAGCTCATTTATCGTCTTCTTTCGTACTAGCTTGTTGCGGTCCCTCCTCAATATAGCCTAAGTTCGAGATCTTACCATACGGTGGTCACTACACCTTACCCTTCCGAGCACTTCTACATCCTGCACGACGCCTGGGTTATCGCATATTATGAGGTCTTTTTCATTTTTGTGCTCCCCATTCGGGCTCCTCCAGGTCCACTTCCGACTGCGTAGGTTATTCCGTTCTGCAAACCCAACTAGTAGGTCCCCCCTGCTATTTCTACAGCCCAGACTATAGTTCCCAACTGCCTTGTCTCCAGCCTGATTCTTGCCTACTTTAGCATTGAAGTCCCCCATAACTACGGTATACTGTGTTTTTACTTTAGCCATTGCCGATTCCACATCTTCATAGAAGCGTTCCACTACTTGGTCATCGTGGCTGGATGTGGGCGCGTAGCCCTGCACCACCTTGAGCTTGTACCTCTTATTGAGCCTAATTACAAGACCTGCTGCCCTTTCGTTAATGCTATAGTGTTCTTCTATGTTGCCAGCTATGCTTTTATTGACTAGAAATCCCACTCCCAGTTCTCTTCTGTCCTCTAGATCACGGTAACATAGGACGTGTCCATTTTTCAGCACCGTAAGGGCTTCGCCTGCCCTCCTAACCTCGCTAAGCCCTATTACATCCCATTTAATGTCTTCTAATTCCTCGAACAACACCGCGAGACTTGCTTCGCTAGGTTAGGTTCGCGCGTTAAACGTTGCCAGGTTCAGATTCCATTGGCGGCCTGTCCGGATCCAGGGATTCTTAGCACCCTCTGCTGCGTCACAGGTCTGACCGCCGCCGTGGTCAGTTGCTTCGCAGCCGCTGGGGACTGAGGGCCGTGGGTTAATTGGCGTATGCATGGGAAGTTGTGGCCGTTACTACACCAGGGTGGCCAATCTTGCTCTGGTGAGGGAGTGCATTACCGGCAATGGTCGCCGGGGTCAGGCCGCACCCCAAGCCCCTTTGTGCAATTCCATCAATACGCGGATTTTTTTTAATCCGGTGGGAATTGTCCGCACCGGGATTCGAACCACGGTCCTTCTCTGCACGCGAGGCGGGTGTTCTACCTCTACGCCATCGCTGCGCTTACGACACAGGAAGCCAGCGACAACTTTACACGCATTATCACGGAGTGTGCAGTAGAAGTCGGGGGCACTATGGCTAGACAGGATACTGGTAAACTTTCATAGGAGACGAAAGATCTAATCAGGAAACGGCAAACCATGACAATCTCTACCGCAGCTGACAGAATAGAACTAGCGGAGCTCTCGAAGTTAATCAATAAGCGTAAGACAGCTGACATACGGAAGTATAATATGGAGAGGATCGAATACGCTGTAAAGAACGAAGGCAGCCTGAAAGCAGTGAAGAGACGTCTTGGCGCGGGGAAAAATCAGATGTATGCACTTAAGGATAAGCAAGGCAATGTCATCACAAATAGGGATAAAATAGTCACAGTGGCCGAGGAGTTTAATAGGGATCTGTACAGTAGCCGGGACATCCAGGACAATGCCGAACGAGACAGTAGTTCAGAGGAGATATACATCCCACCAGTAACGACCGAAGAAGTAAGGAAGGCTTTGAAAGAAATGAAAGGGGGCAAAGCACCTGGTGAGGATCAGATAACAGCAGACCTCTTGAAGGATGGCGGAGAAATTGTACTTGAAAAACTGGCAACCTGTATACGCAATGTCTAATGACCGCAATGGTACCGGAATCTTGGAAGAACGCGAACATCATCCTAATCCATAAGAAAGTTGACATGAAGCATTTGAAAAATTACAGGCCGATCAGCTTACTGTCAGTCGTTTACAAGGTACTTACCAAGGTAATCGCTAACCGAATTTCTGCAACCTTAGATTTCAGTCAACCTAAAGAACAAGCAGGGTTCCGTAAAGGTTATTCAACAATGGACCATATTCACACGATCAATCAGGTGATAGAGAAGTGCGCCTGAGTATACTGAACCCCTATATATAGCCTTCATAGATTATGAGAAAGCATTTGACTCGGTCGAAACCCTAAGCAGTCATTCAGGCATTACGGAACCAGGGGGTAGATGAGCATTATGTAAGAATACTAGAGGATATCTACAATGGGTCTACAGCTACCATCATCCTCCATAGGGAGAGCAGTAAAATACCTATAAGGAAGGGTGTCATACAAGGAGACACAATCTCTCCAATGTTATTCACAGCATGCTTACAAAAAGTATTCAGAACGTTGGATTGGGAACAGGTGGGAGTAAGGGTTAATGGAGAATACCTCAGTAACCTCAGATTTGCTGATGACGTTGCCTTGCTAAGTAACTCGGGGGACGAATTGCAAAGCATGCTTTCCGCATTGGGCGAACAGAGTAGAAACCGTGGGCCTGAAAATTAATATGCAGAAAACTAAAGTAATGATCAATACCTCGGGACAGCACAGCGGTTTGAGATAGGTGGCGAGGCAGTGGAAGTGGTAAGCGAATATATCTACTTAGGCCAAGTTATGACCCCAGATCCCAACCATGAGGCAGAGATAATTAGAAGATCAGAATGGGGTGGGGTGCATATGGCAGACATTCTCAGATAATGAATAGCAGCCCTAACCATTGTCGCTGAAGAAGAAAGTGTATGACAGCTGCATCTTACCGGTATCTCAACCTACGGGGCAGAAACTTGGAGGCTCACTAAGAGGGTTCAACTTAAATTGAGAACGACTCAGCGGGCAATGGAGCGGAAAATGATAGGTGTAACATTAAAGGAGCCATGAAGAGAAAATGCAAGTTGGTTTTATTCGAAAGATTTCGTGTTTTATAGTGCCCCCAGCGCTTGTCCGGATACAAACGGTGCTTTAGCCACTGAGAAATTAAACAATTTAGGTTAAAATTTTGATTTCCCGCTCCAATCGTGCGTTTTCGTGGCCCAAGTGACATCACTGGAACCGACCGCTCTGCAGCCTAGAGTACCTTCATTCACGCATCCGCCGTACAGGGTAGAGACACGTATACGCTGGCGCCGCCATTTTTCGGTTGCTCGCTCGCCGCCGAAGCAAGTCATTGTGTCAAAACCGCGCTAAAAATTATCGCCGCAACGCGGTTTACTGAAGAAGTTTGAATCATATTGTCTGTTTCGCGTTGCTAGGTCTCGTGGGAAACGAAAAGAATAACGCGTTGAGCCCGTTGGCCCAATTGCGGCGGCACGGGACCGTTCAACGGTTGTCTCCACCCTGTATGTACAGCGGTGTTGGTTTCTTCCCGCGTTTTCTTTACGTTCCGTAACCTAGATGGCGCCACCATACCGTGGCAAGCGTTTGGTTTGTTTTTGCCCGCATTTAAACCTGGCTTGTTTTTGTTCTGGAGAAATTATTCGTTCCCTGAAACAGTGCTCGCTCGACAAATGGGGTCACGTAAAACACCGTTGCTTGCGTCAATAGTCCAGTGTCGTCTGAGACAACCCCAAGCCCCGTAGTGCTGTGCAGCAAAACACCAAGCATGCTGTGCGCAGTACGACAGCAGAACGCATCAGTACTTCCTATGTTTACATGTGCTTTCGTAACTTCCACTGTTTGTCCCATCATTCTTATTGCTTTGTAAAGAATGTGCCCTAAATTTAAGCGCAAATCGCTCGTTCGTCTCGTTTGTAAGTTCTACCTAATTTGCGTCTGCTTCTGCCAGCCTCCGCCAATCGCAGAGCTTAGCTCATGTGACGACATAGGTTCTGTTGCGGGAAATGAGCTGGTGGGTCGCATGACCATTCCCGTTTTTCCTAATTATGTAGCTTATTTGAGCGAAGTTTAGGTTAAAAGTGTGTCAGTATGATTCTAACGAGGCAATCTTTTGAATGAACCAAACTTGTGTTTTCTCTTCATGGCTCCTTTAAGGGACAAGAAGAGAGCGGAGTGGGTCAGGCAGCAAACTGGTGTTAAAGACATATTAGTGGAAATTAAGAAGAAGAAATGGACGTGGGCAGGGCATGTAATGCGAAGGCAAGATAACGGCTGGTCATTAAGAGTAACAGAGTGGATCCCTAGAGAAGGCAAGCGTTGCAGGGGTCGGCAGAAAGTTAGATGGGCAGATGAGATCAAGAAGTTTGCGGGGATAAATTGGTCACAGTTGGCACAGGACCGAGGTAATTGGAGAATAATGGGAGAGGCCTTTGCCCTGCAGTGGGCGTAGATAGGCTGGTGATGATGATGATGATGATGAGTAACCTCTCGTCGATTTCAGAATTAAGACTGTCGAGCGTGGATTTCACCCACCCTTTATATTTCCTGCCGTTAACCCTTCTCTTTTCGACTTTTAGCCAGACATCTGTTTTTTCCCTCTCAAACGCTTTTAGACATCGATATCCCACGCCTCACAGAGACCAAGTCCTTCATCGAGTTACTCACTCACCAGCGTTTCCCTTTCCTCATGAAAGTGATCTCTGAAAACTCTAATGTCTAAGGCAGCCCATATGGAACCAAATAGAACCCAACTGCGAGCTCAGTAGCGCAACGACTTCCACTGAGAATTCGCGGCGGGTAGTTTTTGAGAAACATGACCGTAAAGCTTTCGCGAGTAAACAAACCAGGATTCCTACAGCTGTCGCCTACCAGCTGTCGCCTACGTGCCATCCTGCGGTTGGCACTGCGGCGTAGATGTCTTTCAACCAGCCCACAGTAAGACAGCTGTCGCCTCCGTGCCATCCTGCGGCTTGCACTGCGGCGTAGCTGTCTTTCAACCAGCCCACAGTAAGACAGCTGTCGCCTCCGTGCCATCCTGCGGCTTGCACTGCGGCGTAGCTGTCTTTCAACCAGCCCACAGTAGACAGCTGTCGCCTACGTGCTATCCTGCGGCTGGCACTGCGGCGTAGCTGTCTTTCAACCAGCCCACAGTAAGACAGCTGTCGCCTACATGCCATCCTGCGGCTGGCACTGCGGCGTAGCTGTCTTACTGTGGGCTGGTTGAAAGACAGCTGTCGCCTACGTGCCATCCTGCGGCTGGCACGTAGTTAGTGTTAAAACTCAGTGTTAAAAAGCATCCATGAATGGTGTGTTGAAAATGGCCTGAAAATAAACACAGGCAAAACTAAAGTAGTACTATTCCATGCAATAAACAAAAACATCACAATTGAAGCAGATGTAACTTTGGCCTCCTCAAAAATTGAAATCGTACGCTCAATGAAAACATTAGGCGTTTGGTTTGATGAACATATGACCTGGAGTCATCACGTACACAGTCTTGCTGGCAAACTTTCCCAAATCGTAGGTACACTTTTTCGTCTTTGGTACCTCCCTCGCAAAATCAAATTACTGATTTACAATGCCTTATTTTTCAGTTCACTAAGTTACTGCAACCTTGTTTGGGGTACAACATCAGCAACAAACTTAAATTGTCTCTTCCTACTTCAGAAAAAAGCAATTCGAATAATTTGCTATAAGCCGTACGATTTTCCTACAGAACAACTTTTCAGTGAGCTCAGGGTATTAAAAATTATTAAAACTGTACAATTATTAAATTATTAAAAATTGTACAATTATTTTCTTATCGTTTGGCATTACTGTACAACAGGGAACAAGAGATAATCTAAACTATATTTGTAATATAGCTTCTCTGGAGCGTCATAATACTTGCTACAACACACGATCTCCTGATTTCTGGAAAATACCACAATCAAGCATAATTATGGAGTACAAATGCTACGCCACAGATTACCAACCTTGTTAAATTATCTTACTGATCAAAACTTAAATCCTGGACCCGAATTAAACCTACTGGAATTTTACCTTCAGCAGTGATGTATACTTCGTCTTTGATTGTATTTTTTCCTAGGTATTTTTGTAATCCTATTTCTCCCGCATTTTTCCTGCGCTATGTGGTGACAAAAGTGTAACTTTTTAAAACTACATTATACTGGTGATTCTTGTTTGTATTTTATTTCTGTGATGACAAGATGTCAATTTCTTTTGATTACATTGTACTGGTTGTATTTGTTTGTATTTTTTATGATTATTTTTTTAAACTTCTCTCTCCTTTTTTTTCTCGTCTCGCTGTCTTGCTGCCCTGTGAGTCTACCGGGCTGTTTGGCTGGTCAAGTTGCCTGCGAGCAACTTTTTCCCAAATCGGCCATCGTACTGTTTTTGTAAACTTCACGAGAAATAAAGTCATTCATTCATTCATTCATTAATTAATTCATTCATTCATTCAAGACAGCTGTCGCCTACGTGCCACCCTGCGGCTGGCGCTGCGGCGTAGCTGTCTTTCAACCATACCACCGTAAGACAGCTGTCGCCTACGTGCCACCCTGCGGCTGGCACTGCGGCGTAGCTGTCTTTCAACCATACCACGGTAAGACAGCTGTCGCCTACGTGCCACCCTGCGTCTGGCACTGCGGCGTAGCTGTCTTTCAACCATACCACGGGAAGACAGCTGTCGCCTACGTGCCACCCTGCGGCATGCACAGCGGCGCAGCTGTCTTTCAACCATACCACAGTAAGACAGCTGTCGCCTTCGTGCCATCCTGCGGCTGGCACTGCGGCGCAGCTGTCTTACTGTGTTTCGGGAAGGAAAAGAAAACGTTTATGCGCAAAGCATTACTTGCTGCATCATCACGTAGTCAAGAGAAACCCAAGCAGCAGAGGCCGATTGCCAATGATTGGAAACCCCGTGGGTCCCCATTGGCTTCCGAGCTATTGGCCGCTCATCGGTAACTCGGCTGAAAGATTGACTCAGCGCCAAGCAAACGGCGACCGGAAGTAACGTCACACGGAAAGTTCATCGGAGGCCGAGCTTCAGCTGATGCATAAAAGCGCATTTTGACCACGCGCTTGCCGTGCGCGTAGCATGTTCAAACAAGACGGTTGGAGCGGTGAACAGGCCACAACGCAGAAAAAAGTAGTTACTTAAAGAGCCACAGCACCGTGACACAAAACAAAGCTTACTTAAACTAAAGTGCAGCGTATTCAAAGGAGCCTGAGAGATAGTGTTACACGTTTAGTAGGAATGGGTCATTAGTGCGTCCTAACGCAACAGTGTCCGTAGGACTACTTGAGCGTTGTGCCTTTGCGCGTTCTTTTTCTCCTCGGCGGGGCTGGTGGACGTACGCGTCGCTCTCACGTCTCCGTCCCTTTTTTGGATTGGACACCACCGTAGTACTCCTGTACGTGTCTGTGAGGTGCGTATTGTGTCGGTGGGTGTGTTTTGAAGTATACCTGACTGGTCGGATAACATTGTTTGCCTGCTGCGGGCCGCTGTTGAAAACGTAAGTCACCATTTCAACTTTCCTTGCGCGGTACGGGAGAGCTCGCACTCGTTCCCGCCAAAACTTCAGCTGTCGTTTATAACAACTGGTGCGCGTGAGTGCTGCTTAGTTTTGTTGGTTCTTGCGAAGAAGTGGTCACATACATGTGCTTCCGTTTGTGTGACGCCAGTTCTAGCTCTCCTTTTTCTGGCTTTGTGTTTTCCGAACAAGCAGCCGTGCTCCCCCTGCAGGTTCACGCCGTTCAGCATGCGTTGAAGCAAGACCCGTCTGCAGTATAAGAATTCCGGATGTTTTAAGCTGGCTTCATTAAACACTAGCTATAAATGAAGCTTTCGTTTCATTATTTTCTTGAGCAACGTAAAGGTGCGGTTTTATCGAATGCTGTTCGGGAGGTGCGGTCGCGATTAGCATTGCTTCTAGAAAAGTCCAAGCGCTCACGTCATAAAGAAGTGCATGAAGCTTGAAGGCTTTCTAATTTAGGGTCGCGTGAGAAAACCGCGTACTTTTCAAGCACGAGTCTTTGTCACTGCCACTTACCTGATTATAGGCAACATGGCATGAGTTGAGGTTGCTCCGGGGGATGGTGCGTTTTGTTGTGATTATTGAAGTTAGTTATTATTGCCTCTCTTTAGTTTTTCTGGAACTGTGTTTATACAAAGTAATTGATCGCCGAACAAATCCTCAGAAGGCGCACATTATAGGACACACTAAAAATTTATGGACCGACTTCCAGAAATAAAAAAAGTTGATATTGCAAGGAAGATACGAGCTGTATATGTAACGGCAATGCACAATGACATAAAAATGTACGAAAACCAGTAAGTCTTTTTATTGATGTTCATTTGCCCTCAACAAATCCATTGCTGGCATGTTTCTCCGGTGGTTCGAGATGCACCCGAGGGCCTCTTTTTGGCTATCACCGCCTCCCTCTGTTGAAGCGGCTGCTGGATACGCAAAAGTGCTTTCAGCTGGTAATCCGTAGCTTGTTGTTCCTGTTGCAGGCGGAGGAACCGCCCAACGGCGGAATGTCAGATTCCAACAACCTTCGAAAACCTGCAGTGCCAACTTTCTACAGATGTATTTCCTCCTGGTAGCCGTTGTTCTGCTGAGGGCTGAACCAACCAGAAGGCAGGCCCAGCCGAGGTGGCGCGCGGATCGCCAGTCCACCGGGCAGCTCGGGCAGCTCCGTGGTTTTCCTGCGACGTAATTTTATCCGAACCAGCGTACCAGCTCGGATACAGCTAGCGGAAACTCCTTCAGCTCGTCAAACGCCGGCTAGCCAGCAAGATTTCAGCAATACGCGCAGTAACTGCAGTTTAGTGACATTCAGTCGAATTCAATGGTGTGGCAGGACAGTCAAACCGCAGGTTTGTCGGACGCCGGCCGAAAAATTGGCGTCGCTTGCTGAGGCTGAGACATGTACATCCCAGTATATAGCGAACTCATGAAAACTTAGCTACATGTCAAAGTGCTTCGTCCCATGCTTCAACAAAATAAATAAGCGATTTCTTACGTATTAAAATGGCCATACCAAAACGATCAGCGTGAAGTTAAAAGCGCGCAAAAAATAGCAATCTCATTTGTTGCTACCCATGCGCCCTCATGGTTCTGCTCTATTGTGTACGACCAAATTCGATGAAATGTCCTCGATGAAACGTCCTTCTATTAAACGGCGTTCGATGAAACGGCTTCTATGAAGTGGCGTTCGATGTAACGGCGTTCGATTAACTGTCTGCAACCCCAACGTAAAGATATTGTCGAGCGACAAAGTAATTACGCTGCCGCTGGGCTTCTTCGTCGGTTCCGTTCGCATCTGGCGCGTCTGACGAGGCAGAAGTGAGCGACGGCGACAGCAACACCGTAACCAGTTTATTAATACCCGATCAGTTAGGTTTGTAGCGTCGCTTCAATTGTCGCTTTATTTGGTTACCCCTTATAATATAACGCATTCAAAGGCCACAAGGTTAATCTTTTCTACCTCCAAGTCGGCATAGATGTCTTGCAAAAAAAAAAAAACCGTAAACGTTCGTGCGTTCCGAACCCGTTGTGTAGTGCGTTGCCTTGTAGTCTCTGATTCCGCCTTGTTAGAAAACAAGACTTACGCTAATAAAACGTTGACGGCACGACATTTCAGCCGCGATTAATTGTTTATGTGGCTACAGTATGCACAACAAAATTTCACGGAACCGCTGGTGTGTTGCTTTGTCTATTAGACTTTTTTCATATTATCTTGCGCGACTGCAATGAGAGTGAAGCCCATTTTCGGTGAAATTCCGGACTGTTTTCTCAAGAACGAGCTAAGTAACTGGTACCGTAAAATGCAGTATTGAAAAATGAATAGTGCAGTATGTTTCATGTTTCATAGCGATTGTTAACAAGCTAGAAGTTTAGCCTGAATACTTTCACACATACATGTGTTAAGGCTGGTACTAGGTGCTGTATTTAGTAAGCAGCGTGCATTTAGCATTATAGTGAACTGTTTTGTTTAGTTATTACAGACGCTACGACGTAAATGTGTTTCCCGTGGACAAATGGCGGATGCAGCAGACACAAGCCTTCCAAACTGGGCTATATAGTGCTGTTCAACAACATATTGTGATATTGGCAGGTCGGCTAATTACCGGGCAGGAGGGTCTTGTTTTCATTTACCTGAATGCTTCTGTTTTGTAGGCATCTCAAGCCGTTAAACGAAGCATAATCGGTTCGCGCTTCATGAGCTGCGCTTTTTTTTATTTTTTCTCGACTATAGTGTTTCTGTTTGCTTTCGTGTTTGTGTTCGTATTCTTGCCACTGTTAAGCCAGGTTTCCCGTTGTAAATTTGATGTGCCTACTATGCACATCAAACTCACCGGGTCCCTCTGTAGTTTTTTTTATGATAAAAAAAACTACACAGAGGGACCCGGTGAGTTGTTTCTCAATTGTTTTGCAAGTCCCGTAATTGCTTCGCAAAGTTGATGCAGTTTGTTTATTGTGCCTCGCGGTCCGATTTCTGTTTTATAGATGCCATTGTACAGGAAATTATTTAACGAGTGCGCATTAAATAAATAAGTAACGTTAAATAAATTCCTGTATAATGTCATGTATAAAGCAGAAATCGGGCAGCGAGGCATCTCATAAAATAGGCATTGGTCATAAAGACTGGCCACAAAACCAAAAATTTGTGGTTTTGTGGCCAAGCACCCATAGGCATTTTCATGGCAACATACTTTGCCAAGCGTTGTCCAATATTGGCCTTCCAGAGCTTGGCCAATTGTTGGCTTGTCACGTTTCTCAAGCGCCAGCCAATAATGGCGGCCGAGGTATTGCCAAGCTCGGACACATTGGCCACTGATGATTTGCCGTGCTTGGGCTTGGCAATTTCTGCTGATTGGGAACGTCTTGTACACATTGAGGTTCGTGTGTCTTCTAGTCATCTTAGTAAAACTCACTTATCAACATCTCACGGAGCTCAAGACGTCGGAGATCTTGCACAGGTGTCCTGCAGATATCTCTCTTAAGACATCTTTGAGACAAAAAAATAGACATCTTGCGCTATGCGAGATAGCTATAAGACGTCTAAGACCTAGCAAGACCATGGTAGACATCTATAAGACGTTTTGTGTTCAGTGGGATAGCTGCAACATGCAATCAAAAAAGCTAAAGTCAAACCTGTACGGTCCAGTCATAGGCACACATCGAGTGCATTAATTGCCGATTGAACACCATTTCCATTGTGATGCAACTTCAAAACGGCATTCACCCTTCCGCAACACGCGATTAGAATGGAATCTCTTCGTCGTGAGGCATTCCCTTGAGGATGAACAAAGGAGTCCGAAGCGGCTAGGTGATGGGTCAAAGATGGGTCGTGCGGCGGCCCGGATCATATTTGTAAATGTTAGGCGGACGCTAGACACATCGCCAACACTTCTTGATGACATGATGCGCACGCTTTCTTCGATGTCAGCCGTTCGTTACACAGCATAGCAGAAGGAACAAAGATGTCCGAAGCGGCGAGGTGACGGGTCCAAGATGGGTCGCGCGGCGGCCTGGTTCATACTTGCCAAAGTCATGCAGGCGTTAGACACATCTCCAACACTTCTCGATGACGCCATGCACATGCGTCTGATGTGAAATAACGCTACAAACCGCTTGTTTCGAGCCGTCTTCTTCCCAAACGGTACACACACACACACACAACACACACACACACACACCACACACACACCACACACACACACACACACACACACACACACACACACACACACACACACACACACACCCACAACACACAGACATACATACACACAATACATACATCCACATACATACATACACACATACATACAACACACACATACATACATACACCATACATACACACACACACAGACATACACACATACATACACACACACACATACAACATACACACATACATACACACACATACACACATACACACACATACAGTACACACATACATACATACACACACACACACATAACACACACAATACACAACACACACCATCACACATACAATACACACACACATACACACACACATACACACACACATACACACACACAACACACACACACAACACACACACACACACACACACAAAAAAAAAAAAACGACGAAGCGATTAAAACAAAATGCATTGATAACAAATTCAAACCTTAGAATATCGCCGGAAAACAGCAAAGGCTAAAACTTCTTTTCTATCTATCCAGCAAAAAATGTGTAGACCTATCAAACATTCTTGCTCCGTTATCTTCGCGTCCAACAAGACGCTATCATTCCCAAAACTTCACTCCTATCTTGCTCGAACTAACAATTTCAAATACTCTTTCTTCCCTCGCACAATAACAGAATGGAACGAACTACCACATCACATTTTTGAATCTGGAAACGCGTTACGGTGCATTGAAAGTTTTTGTGAAGTGTGACTTAGATCTTGTACCACAATGCGTTGCATATGTGCCTGTTAGTTTGTGCCTCCTCTGTATTGTTTCCTTTTTTTGGTCATGTTTCTTGTATTGTATCACCCCCACTCCTGCCTGGGCCATTCTTGGCCTGCAGTATTTTCTAAATAAATAAATAAAACAGCCCGAAGACGGGACACGAGAAAGGAGGAGCCAAACATTTGCGCTGACTAGCAACCACATCTTTTTTATTGCATTAGGGCGCAACCTTTGTACGAAATAGTCAAATCTACGCAACAATAAGAAAAAAATAGAAGGCGACGGGGCTGTAGCAACGAATACCTAAAGCACACAAGGATGGTAGGAAACCCGTATCAATTCGAAAGATATGCGATCCCTTTTCCGTTCACGCGAGACACTGGGCATACGAATACACTCGTCGCAGCATTGTGCGATACAAAAAGCCTCGTGGGTCACGCGTGCCCTTCTTCTTTTTTTTTCGATGCACAGCAAGCTGACTGCTAGCATGACCCTTTGAGAACCGCGCCGCTGCGGCAGAAGCCGACCAGTCGTGGTGGTGGAGGGAGACCAAGGACAGCATGACCACCTACACCGAGATCGTGAAGTGGTACAGACTGAGCAGACGAAAGGTACCGCCACCCCACCCGGGCTTGACTCGAGAGGAAGCGGTGATATACCGGAAACTGCAGACGGGGTCCCTCCCACCCCGGTGCTGATGAGGCACGTGTGTCCGAGCGTGTACGAGAGTGACTTGTGCCGAGTGTGCCAGAAGGAGAGAGCCACAGCGGCTCACATCCTCTGGGACTGTGCCAAAAACCCGCGCGAAGCGTCGACAGAGACTATGATCCCGCCGCATCTCGAAGCCGCAGCAGGAAGCTACGACCAGGAACAACAGACCAAGGCCGTCCAGCAGATCTCGGCGGCCCTTGAAAGGCAACGACCAAGCGAAACCGACGGAAGGTTACCGCCCCAACAAAGGGGCAGGCGAAGCCAGCCGAAGGGAGTAGCGAGGCCGGAGCCAAAGTAGAGGGACAAGAAGTCGAGAAGACGTCACGGCCGCGTCGCGGAAAGACCCCCGCGCGAGGGGATCTAACCGAGCTGCAGGCACTTTAATAAAGTTGCTCTCTCTCTCTCTCTTCAACTGACAAAAAATCATACCGTTCTCTTAAGAGAATTAAAATTCGAAGCTTTCTCCCGTGCAAATTGAGCCAAAGCCTCCGTTTAAAATCCAAACGGATTCATCAGTGTAGCAATGGCGCAATCGGATAGACGTCGGCTTCATATCGCGGGGGGACCCAAGCTCGATTCGCACCATGGGAAAGGTTTTTTTCTTGAGAGCGCTTGATGTGCCTTCGCTTATCATCATCATTGCTTTGTGAAACCCACTATAAAGATCGCTTTCCTGCGGTGCTTCTTACTCAGACGCCGACGCCACCAGTGAGGAATAGAAAGCTTCATTTCAAAAGTGGCGAAGCTTGCATTAGGTCGTGTAAGGCTTGAACCACATCGAGCTGGATGATTTCTTGACACGCATTGCATTAGGCTCGAAATTATTTATTTTCATGTTGCCAGAATGTAATCCGGGAGTTGTTTTCGAGATGTGCGATTTACGACTCTTCGGAGCAGACTAGTCGTGCGTACTAAGATTAGGTCTGAAGCCGGTTAGCGATGGATGAAACCAACCTGTGCCTCGAGATGGAACTGAAGTCGGTTGTTAATTAAACGCTCGATGACCTTGCGCATGATCGGAGTTAGTGCAATAGGTCGCAGATTTTCGGGTTTTCGCGGGCGTCTTTACCAGGCTTCGTGATGGGATGAATGATGGTCGTCTTCAAGTGCTCGTGGACTTGTCCCGTTTCCCATGATTCGTTGACAACACTCAGAAGGGCTTCATGGCCGTGCTTTGGCAGATTGCGGAGATCTTGCCAAGCGATTTTATCATGGCCCGGATCGGATCTAGATTTGCCTTGAGCGAGCGCAACGTGAAGTTCTCCCAGGGTAAAAGGAGTGTTGAGTCCGTCTAGAGGGTGTGGTATGTCGATGTCGGGAAGATATTTTAGTGCCGTTTTATCCTTCGTGGCATACAGAAAGAGAGTCTTGATAAAAAACTCCCAAGCATTTCCCCGAGGGTGAACATGGTTAAGTGCGAATGCACGGGTGATGCTATGAGGGGGAGTAAAGTTAAAATCCGTTGGCATTCGCCCGTGAGCCGCGCGCGAGCCGACCCACGGAGGTCTGGCAGTTTATCGCTGCATATATAGAGGGGTAACGCCGCGCCGAGCGCGCCGAGCCAGGTGGCTGAGAGAGGAGGCGAGCGCAAGGGGGAGAGGGGACAGCGGCGCACGGCAGCTGCAGCCGAGCGAGGGGGAGAGGAGAGAGTGTGACGTCACGGTGGAGAGAGAGGCGCGCGGCAGCTGCTGGGGACAGGAGGCGCGCTGTGACGTCATACATGACGTCAGGCGCGAGGAGCGGTGCGGGGAGCGGCGCGCACCCGCGCAGCCCGGCGAGGAGGCGGAGCGAGCCGGGTCACGTGGTGAAGTGACGTCACCGCGCCGTGCTACCGACGCTCCTCTCCGCTCCACGCCGTTGCTAGGGAGGAGGAGGACTGCGGACGCCGCCGCCGCCGCCGCCGCCGGCGGTGGAAGGTTTGGGGTGTCGCTTATAAAGTGCATTCGCACTTAATAAGTTTCTTCTACGTCGTAATAGTCAGACTGCAGTCTCATTTCGTCAATGACAGGAAGCTTTGCTTTACCACAAAGGCTGCGAAAGATGCCCCATAAGTGAGAAAGGCCTCTCTCTTGACGGAGCCGATGGCAAATATTTTGCCAGTTTTCCCTTTGTAATGTCTTTTGGTAATCGTTGATTTTCTTGTGTAGTCGTTTCAGTTTAATGAGATCAGGGTGACGTTTGCCACGTTCTCGATACTTCCTGGTGAGACGTTGAGTCGTTCGGAGCAACCTATGCATATGGATATCTGGGTTGTCAACCTCAACAGTGCCGATGACTGATTCGGCAGCAGATGTACGAACATCGGAGGCGTTATGTATGAACTCAAGGAGGTCCTGTCGGGAGTTGATTTGGAAGCAGGATCGAAAGAGATTCCAGTTTGTTACGGTATACGTATGTTTCGGGCGAAGCTTTTTACTGTTGAGATGAAGGAAAATGGGGAAATGGTCGCTAACCCAAGTGGAGTCTTGAGTGTGCTATTTCTTGATTATACCAGATGTATTTATCGTGAGGTCCGGTGTGGTGTCCCGCTGAGAAGTGTGAAGCCCAACTCTGGTCGGTACAAATGGTTCATTTCTTAGCTGGAGGGAGCTGAGTTCGAGGGCTTGTTGTTTTTCTCGTAGATCGGAGTGAGAGTATCCCCATAGGCTACTTTTTGCATTATAGTCTCCTCCAATAATTATTGGACCAGAAAACTTCAGCGAAAAGAGGTGAGCTATCCAGTCGTGGGTGTCTTTAGTTTTAGAATCGCATTGGGGCCTGTCGTCGCCGTTTACTATAAAACGGAGACGGCAAGCATGGGTTTGCCTCCCAGTGGTTGGATTCGAACGACGATAACCTCCCTATTACAGTTGCTAGCGGCATCCCACCTATGTCGAACGGACTGGAAAGACTTATGAACCAGCACCGCAGCTTGTCCAATGGCGTTTTTTTGGTTTTGCCGGAACTTTGGAAGCATGAGCAATTTTCGGGTCCATAAAGGTAGGGTAGTCAGGAATTTTATACGGTCCCCTAGTTTCTTGTAAAAGCAAAGCAAGAGGCCGCGTCGTAGATATGTGATACTTAAGCAGAGGTCCATTTTGCGTGATGCTGCGGCAATTCCATTGTATGATCAACCGATTGGCAACGGGAAGCGACGAAAGCGTCATATTAACAACCTCCGGGTCGACCATTTGGAGCAATTGGCGCATTTGTTCGGCTACCTGTTGCAAGTCGTTTCCCAGGCAGTTAAACTGTCCCTGTAATTCGCTGATGCCATTAAAAGCTTTCCGTCATTCTTTTGAATTCTCGAATTTGATTTTGGCATCACGTTGGACGAGCATCTGTTCCGTTATTGGTAGTGAGCAGGTTTCTGTAGACTGCGGTTGAGAAGCCTTGTTCTTTTTTGTACGTGACCTGCTCCGTCGTTGAGCAGGTTTACCATTGACCGTTGACCGTTGACCGTTTTGTATCGTTGGATTTGCGGATTTTTCTCCCGCTGACTCTTCTCACTGACTCTTCTCCCGCCTTCAAGTGGCCTTAGGTTTTCCTACTGGCGTACCAGTCAGCGAAGCGTCGCATGTGCGCTTGTGCAGCGCTTGTGTGGAGAGACCTTGACTTGGAGTTATAGTGTACAAACTAACAAAGTTAAGAAAGGCACATTCTTCCATTCACAAACGTGTCGTGTCTTCGTTTCAACTGAGGGAACGAATTCGCTGCTGAGCGCCAGGTCACGGGTCGCAAGGCCGCGGCGGCCGCTTTTCTGATGGAGGCGAAAAACAAAAACGCCCATGTGTACGAGATTTCGGCAAAGGGGCCATGAAGAGAAAATACAACTTCGTTTAATTTGAAAGAACTAGGATTCAGTATCTCACTCAGCTCCATTACAGCCACAACAGATGTTTTTTTAACTAAAAAAAAGCAAGAAGTATTTTAAAAACTTTCAAATTTGCGCCACATTGAACGTGTTATGGCAAGAATGACGTCATACGGGCCAGCAATAAAACTTAATTTTCAGTGCGTTAACTGCCCGTTAGCATTCAAGTGATGCGGTCAAATGGAACTAGAGGCCCCATTGCAGACGTCCACTCAAGTGTCGTCGCGACAGGTCAGTTAGGCGGCCGCCAATCGCAGAAACAAGGATTCCGTGACGTCATAAAAAGTTGCGGGAAATTGGCTAGGGGGGTCGCGACTGCTTCACACGTTCTCTTTAATATTTCCGTTATTTGTTCGAAGATTGCGATTATATTTGTATCATTGGTATCGGGACTAAGCAGTCTTTTTAATAAACCCAACTTGTATTTTGTCTTCATGGCTCCTTTAAAGATCCCCAGGTGGTCAAAATTAATCCGGAGCCCTCCACTACGGCGCGCCTCATCCCCTGCGTTGCGTCGGCGCGTTAAACCCTACAATCAATCAATGAATGAGCGAACGAATTGGCGATCGCGGAGGCGGCGATGCGGCGGCGGCGGTAGCGGCCTGCACTTTCTCGTTTCTGCCGCGCCGTCCGGGCGCCTGGTTGTAGCTTACGAGGGCTCTCCTACTTAGGTTGGCTTCCCAACAAATGCCGCCAACACCTCCTAAAGTTATTCTCTTTCTCGTTGTGTATGACAGGGGTTGGGGGCGCACAGTTTATCTTGTACGACTGCGCGCTGGGCTGACCTGCAGACCTTCGGCGACTGTCGACAGAGTTCCGGGCAAAGGCGTCCATGTGCCTAGACAGGGGGGACAGTATTGCAGAGTAGTTTGGGGGCAAGGGGGGGGGGGGGGGAGTTGGGAGGTAGGGAGGAGGCGAGGATATACGGCGCGCCAGCCAGCCTGTATGCGCGAACAAGCGCTGTTTCGAATAAGCGTCGGTATCGCCAATGGCGAGAAAAGGAAAACAAAAAAAAAGCAAAGGGTGGGGAGAAAGCAAGCGCCCGCTTGTAGGCTCCGCCGAGGTAAAAAACAAAACAAAAAAAACTTCGTAGAGCGAAAGAGGTGGTGGGATTCCCCACGAGAGATACCAACGGCAGAGAAGCGCGGTTACGCGAAGAATGGACCCAAACTTCGGACATAATTGCAGTACGAGCGTTGCTCAGAAATGTACCGTGCTTTTAATCAGTTGAGCCATGTTAAAAATACTGCTTTACTGTTAAAGGGACACTGAAGTGATTTGTAAACAATGCGGGATTACGAGCGCAAATTGTAGTCCGGAGCCCCTTGGCCCTGTTTCGACCACTCTGAGCGCGTGTACGCGAATTTATTTACTAGAAAAATCAATTCGAAAATGCTGTCCTCCTCTCTGCACTCTCGCCCATTTTCTTTGGCGTTTTCGTGTGACGTCAGCAGGAGAGGAGCTGGCAATTGGCTCCGTGCGCTACTGCACGGCTCGCCGACCTTCCGCGACCGAGTCAGTCGACCCAACGTTTAGTCCGCCGGCCGCCGACGGGTCATGGCAATTCGCTCGATCAGTTGAAACTAAGCCACAACACGTTTGTGAATGGAAGAATGTGCCTTTCTTTACTTCGTTAGTTTGTACTCTGTATCTAGCTCCAAGTCAAGGTCGCTTCACACAAGCGCTGCACAAGCGCACATGTGACGCTTCGCTGACTGGTACGCCAGTGGGACAATATAAGGCCTCTTGAGGGGTAGAAGAGTCAGCGAAGTCAATATAGGTACTAAGGAAATAAAATCAACTGATATTTTTACCGTACAGCGTAAACTAGGGTGCGGGAAGCACTTTTTTGCGCTGGGCGAACAAGCACAGCGGTCAGCAGCACGACTACGCATCTGCGAACGCTTTTCCCGTCTAAAGAAATGCAATGGCTTAGACGTGAGCTATTGTGGAAACTCGGGGGACGCTTACTGCACGAGCGCAATACAACAAATAGTCACCTAAGCTGCTTGAAATACTAAACTAAATAAAAGTGTAAACTGGTTATACATTATATACCTTGTATTTCCATCGACGGCAGCGTCTCACCCGTGGCCGTGTGGTCTGGATCACTCTGCGCAGCATAAACGCTCCGCACCAATGCCGCCTTTTCCCGAAAGATGCACTTGGTCGGCCTAGGGCGTTCCGCATGCCGATCAGTCATGCGGAACTTCCACAAGCTAAACAATCCTAGGAGAACGAAAACGTCATATGGCCTCTTTTGGATGCGTGCGTTTACTTGCCTGAGTTTTGATCTTTGTTCGACTGATGTCCTTGCCCTTGGCTGTCTGTTAGTGTTTATATTGTGTGTTAAGTGTCTTGTCTTTTGAAGTTTTATAAAATTTCCATGCATTAAAGAAAAAAAAAGTGGCCGTGTGGACTAGAGCGCTAGGTATATCTTCGCAAGTGTTTTGCCCGTCACAAGTTCGAAACCCTGCGGGCACAAGCTTTTTTTTTTTAGGTAACTTTTTCGTTTTTCGCCGATGTTTTCTATACTGAGTTCACCTTTTTTGGGCCGCAACGTTAACTGCTCCACGAACTAGTCCGCAGAACTCGCGCAGCCTGGCACTGGCGCACTAGCGAGTTCTCGTTGGCGTGCTGTATAGGCACCGGCTGCTTGCGGGCAGTGGGCACAGGCCATAATCAACAGACCCTTGGCCTAAGGCGAACACGCTCTTTACGATACAGGCATGAGTGAGGCAAGCTCCAAATATGGGGGAAAAGCGCATGCATTTGTGTGTCTGCGGGGACGCGGAGGGCATTCATGCACTGCGTAGGCCTCGGCTAATGAATACTACGATTCCAAGCCGTCGTGGGAGGCTTATCTTATGCATTTTACAGCCGACAACATGGCAGAAGCGCGGTACTACGATTACTAGGATATTGAGAATGCTCATCCAACGACGCCATCGGATGTGTTGTTTTACAGAACCGAAAACCGAAACCGAAACTTGTTTGATTGCTAACCTTGGGCATCGTCCAATGACGGTGCCCCCTCCTCCCAACGTCACAGCTTAGTTGGTACGGCCGCCGCAAACCGCGCATGGTAGTTTTTCTTCTTTCGCGCTTTGTATAATAATTATACCGATTTGTCAACCGGATAAACGATGAAAATTGTGCTAATTTGAGCCAGTCTACGCAGTGCAAGCAAAAACGGGAGCTTGACAAAGTCTGTGAAAGAATTATAGTACAGCGTGACGTCGCTATAACAAAAGCGTGTAGGAAGCTGCCAGATAAGTCTAAGCGTGCAGCTGTGACAAAACTGCAAAACAAGAAAATGTTAGTTGAACTTTAGCAGTGCTTGCGATATATTAAACATTTAAAATTCGAATATTTGTACAGTAGAAAGATCTAAACAAAATAAATAGCAACTGTGCGGCCGCTGCAAATATTTTACTTTCTCAATGTTTCTTTTTTATGCTGTCCGTTTATTTACCGATTTCAACAGCTTATTTTTTACCTCTTAAGCAATAATTTTGTTACCCTCTGGTATTCTTTAGAAAACGTGTAGTGAAAAGTTGCAGTTTGTATCTTTGGCATAGTTGAACTTGCTTGTGTAGTATCTTTTTTGCTTTTTCGTCCATACTGTACGTGTTTGAAATTGAACGGTTTAGTTCATATTTTACTTTATGCTGTCATTTTACTACAAAATATTATTGCATTAACACTATAATTTGCCAATAGGTTTTACATTTATTTGCATTTTAAAAACAAATCCTTTCGATTTTAAGCGAAGCTCTCTTTGCCTGGCTGATGGAGACCGTTTGCGAAAATGCACTGCAGGAAAGCCAACTTTTTGACGATGATGATAGGATAGGAAATGAGGATAGGAAATGAGGATAGGAAATGAGGATAGGATAGGAAATGAGGATAGATGAAAATGGAACAGACAGCTTAGGAAGCGACCACAAACGGTTTAGCTTGCACTTTGGAGGCGCAACCCGGACAAATGCAGAAATAGGTACAATAGGAGGAAATAATTTCAATAATGAGCAGTTAAAGATCATCGCTGATAGATTGGAAGATGAAATCAATAAATACCCAGGCAAAAATTGGGATTACGACGAAATGATTGCGTTGATAAAGGGTAAGATGAATGAAGCAAAGGAACGAAACCGATGGAAAGGGAAGAGAAAGCCGAGAAGCTGGTGGAATAAGGAAATAAAAGAGGCTATTGACCAGCGAAGAAAGGCGTCGAGAGAACATAGAGAAGCAAAAAGAACTGGTATGGAACCGGAGGTAGTGAAGGAAAAGTGGGAGGTCTACGGTGGGAAAAAACTAGAAGTGCAGAAAATGGTGCAAGCAAAGATCAAGCAGAAAAGCGAACAATTGATGGCAGAAATACGGAAGAAGGACAAAAGCGCATCCAAGAAGTTTTGGAACCATGTAAAATCACTAAGCTCAAAAAACGATAACTATCAAAAATTCCTGATTGATGAGGAGGGGTACATTTAGAAGGAGAGCACGCGTTGGCGCATATTCATCGAGTGATTAGTGAGAAGTTAGGACAATAGTGGTAGGGAAACCTGCACCGATAACATCAGCGCCACAAAAGAATGCGGAAAGGGAAATAAGTTTGAGCAACCTTGATTGGAAAAAAGCAGAGCAAAAGGTTTCCCCCCAGACAGCAGTGGGCCCGGACGGAATACCAATGCAACTGATAAATCTACTTGGACCTAAAAGTAAGGAATCGTTTATGAGGGCAATAGATAAGGTGATAGAAACCAAACAAATACCAGATGACTGGTTAGAAAGTAGGATGAATTTAATATATAAAGGCAGAGGAGACAAAGCCAGTATTGATTCATACAGACCACTCACAGTAACGTCAGTGGTGTATAGATTCGTAATGCAGGCGATAAAATCAGAAATTCAAGCATGGATGGAAGAAAATGAAATACTTGGGGAACTGCAGAATGGATTTAGACAAGACAGGCGACTGGATGACAATCTGTTTGTGATAACGCAATGCATTGAAATTGCGAAAGCACAGAAGAGACCACTATGGATTACGTTCTTGGACATTAAAGGGGCATATGACAACGTAAACAGAGAACGGCTGTGGAGAATGCTGAAACTCCAGGGATTAGATGACGAGTTAGTACAGTTCCTTATAGCAATCTATAAAGACAATAGAGTGCACCTTACTTGGGAAGGACAGAAATGCGCCCAGCAGGTCAACATCCATCGGGGACTGAAACAGGGATGCCCTTTGAGCCCAATACTGTTCATGCTTTACATGGCAGGGTTAGAAAAGAAACTGGAAGAAAGTCAAGTAGGGTTTAGCCTAACCCATATGCTGCAAGGCGAAGTGGTACAACAGCATATTCCGGTAATGTTATACGCAGACGACATTGTTCTTTTAGCTGATAACCAAACCGATATGCAGCGGCTAATAAATATTTGCGGCCAGGAAGCCACTGACCTCGGATTAAATTTCAGTGCAGAAAAATCAGGAATAATGGTTTTCAATGACGCTACCACCGACGTAGTGTCTATCCAGCAAGGCGAATTACCTAGAGTGAAGGAATATAAATATTTGGGAGCGTGGATAACGAAGGGGATAACTACTTAAGTACTCACGAGGACCAACTTAAGGTTAAGGGAAAGCGAAACGCAGCTATAATGAAGCATAGAGCTCTGTGGGGGTATAACAAATATGAAGTAGTAAGAGGAATGTGGAAAGGAGTAATGGTTCTGGGTCTCACGTTTGCGAATGCTGTACTCTGCTTAAAATCAGACGTTCTATCAGGCCTTGAAGTAAACCAGAGAACGGTAGGGACGTTTGGCCTTAGGCGCGCATGGAAAAACAACTAACGAAGCAGTTCAGGGAGATATGGGCTGGGCGTCGTTTGAAGTTAGAGAAGCTCAGAGTAAAATATGCTTTGAGTTGAGGTTGAGGGCAATGGATCAACGAAGGTGGGCAGCTAAGATTTTAGGTACCTATACTTGAAAAGCGTGGACACGCAGTGGTTAAGAAAGACTAGAAGGCTAACGATGGAATACGGAAAGAACAGTGGGGAATCCAAAACAGCCAAGGTAACCAAAAAAGAGGCAAGGCAGATTGAACGAATAAATGGAGGGAAAAATGGAAGCTAAACGTCGTTAGAGATGTACAGGGCTGAGAAGATGAACATCAGAAAGGAAAATTTCTACGATAATTCCCAGGGCAGTGCTTTGCTTTTTGAGGCTAGAGCAGTTGCCTGCGAACTAAGAGTTTTGTGGGGAAGTATTCACAAAATGATGGGGTATGCGTGGTCTGCGGAAAAGAAACAGAAACTATGCGGCACATCGTGTTAAAATGTGAGGGTATCCATCCAAATCAACATGAAGGGAATATTCGGCTTTCATAAGCCCTAGGATTTAAGGGTATCCCAGAGGAAGTTAACTTCAAGGCTGTCGAGGGGACGAAAAGAAGATTAGAATGCTGGTGGACGAAAAGCAGAGAGGGGAATATTGCCTAGGACAGTTACCACCTGTAACAGGAAAAAAAAATATTTTGTGCCTAATAAGCTTTTTGTGCCTGCCCTAAGCAGCGCTAGTATTGAACCAAAAGTGTGAAACATAGGTATATTAGTCCTTTTTGGTCAGATGACATGTCATCACCCCGATACAAAGGGGAAACCAATAGAAATCATCATCATCATGATGGTGGCGGGTGAAGTGAAAGGAGTTCGAACCCCAGAGATCAAAATTGAAACCTCCAGCGATCAAAATGCACGCCTCAAAAGCTTCGTTTTTCAACCGTCTTTGTCGTTAGACAAATGGAATTTGAGTTTTACAACAGCGAATGCTGTTTAAGCTGGTGGTTGGGCCGGCGAACGCGCGCGGAAAAACCTCGCCGAGCGAGGACGTCATCGTGCGCGCCGACACCGCTCGACCTTGTAGAACACTCTGCCCGAGCCTGCCAGTCATGGAGAACTTTCAACGGCAAGTTCGGAAATCCCTGTGAGATGCAAAAGTCTGGTCTGTAATGAATGGAGAGATGGTGCAATAGAAGAAAAGCGCCACTCCCAAAGACGAGCAAGCTCGGCGCGAAAGCCGCTACGCCACTACTCGAGAACGGAGGAGACGACTTTGGTACAATCCCGAATATCGCGCCGGTGAAGCAGCAGCGAAACGTCCGATCCGGAATTACGAGCTCACGTGCATTGTACATACATAATGACCGAGTGTGCATTGCTCTTTTGGGGCTAGCCATGACACCACGCAGAGAGCTTGACCGTGTCTCGAAGCATAACCAAGCAAAAAACTTGGCCGAGCCTCCAACCATAATGGCGCATAAACTTAACTGAACCGAAAATAAGCCGGGTGGGGCCGCCAGTTTCGCTGTTTGTCCACTCTTCGCGCAACTACAGTGTGAAGCTGCTCCATTTTCTGCATTAGGCTGTTAGCGTAACTTGAGCGGGTTTTCGCATGTGACCACCGTTATGTAAAAATACCCTTTCACGAGGGAATTTATTGAATTGTAACAATAAAGAATTAAATAAAAGTCGCGGGTTTTGTGAGCAATAATTATGCGTTCCTGATTACTTTGTGTGTGCATATACAGTAATCCCTTGTTATAACGAAGTCAGCGGGACGGCGAAAACTTTCGTTATAAGCGGTATTTTGATATCAGCGACTACTCGAGAAAACTAAAGTCGTTGAGCTTTATTTGCGCCACAACTGCGAGGAATCAAAGCACAATTTATTCATTGAAGCACAACTTTATTCAGGTGCAAGAAAGGCAGTGAGCTTTGGCTGTTTCATGTTCTTGCCGGGCGCGAGGAAGCTCGCTCCAATTTGACCAAGCAGTTTCTGGCGTCCGCACTCCTCGCAGACTGCAGAGCGAATGAGGAGGAGAAGGCAGTGGCCGCTTTTACAGGGGGTTGGTGGCGTCAAGGAACGTTACGAGAGTTTCGCGCTGGAAAGCGCCGCGAATTCCACAGCTGGTATCTGAGGTTGTGTTTGTTGAGCTCAAAAAACTATTACCCAATCATTGTGAGTACACAACAGAATCATGAAAACTGACCTGTTTCAGGGGCTCTGCATGATTACTGGGCAATTTTTTCCCGAGGTGTGCAGCCGTGAAGTTTGCAAAACGAGTTTTTGGGCGCCCCGCTCTCGACAACACTTCTAATACTACGCTTCGAGTGTCAGTGTTCGCGCACCGTCGCGTCCACGCCATGGATCAGGAAGAGAAATTCATTCACC
>JABSTR010001654.1:0-48502 GCA_013339765.2 Haemaphysalis longicornis
AAAAATACAACAACTCAAGATTGGGTGTCAGTGCATTGTAAGCCTTTCACAGCAAAAGTCATCATGTTTTCGTCGACAGTTCTTGGGTTGCAAACCATCGTAAGCCCAATGAATGTTTTTTCAACCCCATGCTCTCCACAAAAAGCCTCCCATGTAATAATTTCTCTGTTTAAACATCTTAATAGCAAAAGCTGGTGGATTGGCGGTCCTGTGACTTGCTGAGTAGCAGAGGTGCCTGGCTTCAAGTCAGAACTGAACGGCAAAATCACTTCATTTTAAGGCTCTGCTGGGCCAATTGTCAGCGATATTATAAAACCGGCAGCAGGCACATTGTGATACCACAGACAACCCGAGGAAAAGGCCCTTTCATATTAAGCTACCCACAGCTGTTACTCAAATTACCAGACAGGCTTTTAGGCTAGTTAGTCTACGCCACCCCTTAGCTCTACGTCACCTTCATGGTGACCGGGCACCGGGAGCCATGTTGGTGACATTTACGTGAAAGCACATTATTCAGATGCAGGCGCCACAACTTTTTTCTCGTTCTTCCTTTTTTGCAGGAAGGGCACAAGAGCGCCACTTTTACTTCTGAAGAGCGGGACGATGCCCCATGTAGCCCTTGCAGAACTGACGCCTCAATATAGTGCGAACATTCAAGAGGCTGATGAAGTAAAATCCTCAGCCTTTATACACAACTTGTGGTAGTCCCTATATAATTCTAATGTGCTTCTTACACCGGGTTGTTCCCAGTGGAGTTACCAGAGCCTCATCGTTACAGACCACGATAGACTACAGCGAGTTGCCGATGGCCGCTCCATGACAGTACAGCTTAGCAGCTGTACCAATTGCAGTCCAGCCCGGAAAAACAACAGAAACACTGAATAATATTGCCGACTTTTGCCTTACTGTGCGCTACTTCTACAGACTCTGCATTATCAATTCAAGCTCCAGTGAACTTCTGTTAAGTCAAATCCTACATGACGGCAAGGTCTTGTGAATTAGGCCTACTGAAATCAAATTTAGAACATTTCCTGGGCATAATCATTTCCTTTGCTTTCTGCTTTTCTAGCATGCACAACTTTGTCAGCGCAGGTACGCGCTGCTACAGCGTCACTCTACAACCAAACACAGTTATGAATAGGTTTAAATAGGCAGTTGGATTTATTTATCAGTTTACTGCCAAACACCATAAAGGCGTTGCTCAATGTACTCGTTATTTCTGTATCTCAGGGCAATTAATTTAGCAGTGCCGTCCATGTGCGTAATTCTGAAAATCCTTTATCTTCCAAGTAACCTTAAGATTAGACCATAGGCTATGGTTAGGTATCCTAACTTTTATCCATAGCGTTCAGTGCGTGCGTCTGGGCACCTTTTATTGAGGCTGGATTAAGCAACATGTCAAATAAATGGACGTCAACTATATGTACATAAAACAGGAAAATAAATCTGGCTCTTTCTTTTGAGTGTTCTTGAAACCCAGTTATAAATTGACAAAGTATTCATTTCCAATCATTCAAAGTGAGCAGGGTGTGAAAATTTATAATGGTCATTTTGAACTAACTGATGTGAGGTATCAAAACATTGAGCTAAAAAACCGAATCTGCGAGTTATAGTGGGCCTACACACAGTAACACACCAATTACACGACACACTTTCATCACTACTCCTGTGCGACATCGACGGCTGTTTACATTTTGCGCTAGTTGTTGGTTTATCTGCTCTTCACGAAGTACCGGCACTCCTTCCTTTTATTACTGGATAATCGGGTGAGCTGAACTCTCCTAGCTTGAATACACGGTGTTTACGCTTATCGCCTCGGTCCGAAAAACCACCTCCGTGAGGAATAGTAAGTGCAGCAATAAAGAAACGAGCATCGCACACCTTTTTCTAACGCGCTTTTGTGTACAGACGAGCCAGATAGAGGTGCCCCGCCTCTAAACACACCTCGCGCCGAGACCACGAGTGAAAAGGCAACAAACAAATAATCCAAAGCATTCGCTGTGCGTTGTCTGTTCTGATTTATATTTCTGTGCACTTTGTGCTTTTACAACAATATTATTAATGGGGCCACCGCCCGTACAGTGGTAACAAAACTGTACGACTTACAGCTGTGGAGCAGAGACCCAGAAAGGTGCTTGCACTTTGCTGACATCTCTGCTGCGTACGGGCACTGCCCTCCCGCGATTTTTTGCTCTTTAGAAAGCCAGTTCATCGAGAGCGGATTGCGATGCGGTTCCCCTGTCCCCCACGACACTTGCGTGTACAAAGCTGCGATCTGGGTGTTTTCTATTCTCCGATGTACTACCAACATCAGGGTAAAGTAATCGGCTGACGTTGCACGCTCTTCCTCGTTAAAACAACGAGGAGCGACGATCAAACCTTAGAGTCTCAGTAGCGAATCAAGCTTAAGTGCGGCGTGGGACCTCTTTTCAGACGTCATTTTAAGGGTTTTGACTTGTGTTGCTAGGTGGTGTCGCTGCACCTGGAATTGCAAATATCATGGTACCAAATGCTTTCTTAACGCCAAGAAATACCCCAAACGAAGATTCCTTCCGGTCTGTGCTGCTAATAAGAGTATCAGGCAACTTTTCAAGTAACACGTGCGTGGCACCACCGGAGATAAATCCGTATAGATGATCTTTACCTCGTGTTTTGTTGCAAATGCAGTCGTGAAATCCAATATGTGTATTTCAGGAAATTGCACTAAACACAATGCAACAAATATCGGGCGGCAGTTTTAAACCTCTTAGTATAACCGTCATTATAGAGGTAAACATCCATTGCGCACGTTAGGTTGTCTGCGAAAAATCAGTTTTTTTAATATGAACCAAATAACAATTTAAAAACCCACAACCTTTCGGCAGATATCACCTATGAGCATATTATCAAGCAGTAATGATTTGTTCAGGCTTAAACTGCTGATCATTTGATGAAAATCAGGCTATCTCAAATACAAAATAAGTGCTGGTGATGACACATGATTTGTCAGTATATTATCATTTCCCACTGAACTGCTTCGCTTTGTTTTAATTAAGGCTTTTTAATGTCTTCGCCATGTCGGAAGTACCGGAATCAATGTTGCGAGCTATCACGTTTTTATCGGCATCCGTTGTTACCTCGTAACTGATTTACTAAAGACTCAGGTTTAGATACTTGCGACTAGATGTTTGGAATACTTCGGGTGCAAAATTTCCCTTTCGACAAACAAATCGGCGTGGTCGCTCTATTAGTTGCCCTACAGAACTCGTCGGCTGGTGCTCCGTTATAGGAAGTGCGGACACAGCTTGCCCAAGCATATGTTTTATGGCAAAGCTATATGCCTCTACCCCCAACGGTTGCATCGCCAAGGGCGCAAACGATCTCCGCGGGCAAAAACGCCAGGGCACCAATGCGTAAGACGCCGGGCACATGGGTCAGCCTCATCAGGCATAAAGAATAGAGCTCAAAATTTGTTTAAGAAAGCCACAAAACAAGCAACGAAACGGCAATATGAATGATAAGGCACCTGCGAACAATGGGACCCCCCAACTATGTGTTCCTGGTAACGATGATTTTTGGAGGTTATCTTTGAAGGCTAAGCAAGACTGGTGTTACTAAACAGAGCAGATCGCATTCAATAGGCCATGCAGGACCCAAAATATGCTCCATCTTTAGACACACGTCGGCTGCTGAAATAGTGTTAAACGCCTTATCTTTCATTTGTACTCGCAACGACGTCAGTCGCCCGCAGCCGCAAAGCAGGTAGGACAAGCTAATCCTACCAGAGTTGACCGACAAAAAAGCACAAAGAACAAAATGGCGGCGGCCATGCAACGTCGCAGTGTAAACAAATGTCCGTAATAGCATCAGTCGAATGATCACGGCGGAATCATTGAACAATAGGGGAAAAGAGTGCCGGTACCCTGTACTCTTATCTATTTACATTAGCCGAGCGCAAGCGACAAGCCCGCTGAGATGACGAGAAATATTTCACACTCTCCTCCATCATGATTTCTAGTGGTTAACAAGAGCTTTGCGGCACAGCCACTTTCGCAGAGCGGGATGACGAGCAACGTTCTCATATCAGCCCTACATCACGAGGGGTAAGGTATTGATGCTCAGCCGTCGATTTTTTTATTATTACCGTTTTCTGACACACACGCTTTATGTTGCCTGAAACGCGAACAAAGCTTCAGTATGTAGTGGTGTTGTTATTATCTTACGTGAGAGAATTCCACACAGATCTAGCAATTTGTTTATTACACAATTTTATCTAAGATGCATACGGTATGAGCACGAGGGGATGCTAAAATGACGGTCTTAGTTACTTTCTTACATTGAAGGTGCCTTGTTGTACTTCCGGCATAATTATAGCCCGTGTCTAGATGAATGGCACGTCGCTTGTACGCTGTGAAGATCGATACATGTTATGGTTCAATTATATTTGAAACTTCTCCCTTGTGGTTTACTAGACTAGCGGCTCAATAACAAATTGACAAAATGGACTCAAGCAAAATTCAAGAACTGAACACTCGATACGTAGCAATTGCCCATGTTGAACTCCGAATTTATGCACAAATTGTGCACACCCCTCAGAGTTCTATTTTAAAACAAAGCGACTTTTGAAGTGGGACGATGAACAACTAGTACACGTGTTAACAGGTAGGTTTCTTTTCTTTCAAGCTTTCTTTTCGTTGCATTGGTCCCCAAAGATTACGCAATTAGACAATATGGGCAAGCGCCCTTCTGAGAATTGGTAGTTTAACATGCTACGGGGCGAACGCGTGTCGTTTGCTGGGAGGAAAACGAGCGACAATTAAAGTACCGACAGAATACACAGAAATGCCTAAGTACCGAAAAAGAAGGAAAAGACGCTTCAGCAGAAAGCTCATCCCTCGGCGTTACCACCTGCCGTTCCAGGTGGTCGTGTAGCTCGAAATACTTCCCCAAGGAAGAGAAATTAGCTCCGGGTATTCGGACGCTAGCCAATAGCGAAAATATTGTTACCTGAAACATTCACTACGGGAAAGCACCACAGTTCAAGATTCACTTTTGCCATGGTCACTTTTGTGCGTAATATTCCAAAGGCTCCTTGAGTAACACTTTGGGTGGCATTATTCTCCTCTAGCTGAAGGTGCTCGCACAGCGACGTTCTCGTCGGCATCTTTCGCATATAAGCCGTCGCTTAGGCCTTCCGTGCAATTTGGAAGTGGTAGGTGTGCTTAAATACACCATTTATGCCGACGACGCCACGGTGTGAATGCACGAGGGTTCCGTCGGTGCACAAGAGGCAATTCTCATACAGGTGCTGGACATACACACGACTACACGTGCAAAGTTTGCCTCACTATTGCACGATATAATACCGCGTTCATGGTCATTCACGGGGGCAGCGTTCAAGGGCGAAACAGGCGGAAAAGGCATACAGACTGTGGAATGGAAACCAAGAGATTTCAATGAAACCGACAATCATAATTCCGGGCATAAACCTGGACGAGAATTGTACCGCCTCTACCTGGTTCCAAAGGACATTAAATACGTGCAAGCTAATTCTTCACGTTCTCATACTTATACCAAACGTACGAGGGATGTCAATGAAAGGTAGGTGCGGCAGATTCAGCAAGCATTGCTAGTATCTAGTATTGTGTACGGACTTTCTTACCACTCCGTCGGTCGCACCCAGAAGCTTGCACTAAAAGGTAGATCGAGGAAGCACGATGCATTGTTACGACACTTCCCCGCTACACCCGTTTTGAAGCGCCGAACAGCAGCGTTATTAACTAGCTGTCCGAGATCACATACAAGCACCAGGACACACAGGAAGTCCGTCTTCATGCAACAGAGGCTGGCCTTGACACCTTCACCATCTAGGCCATAACCCTAGTGGTCTACCATTACTCTCGTACCGCACAGCTCCCTGTGATCACATTACCATTACACATGTTAAGCCACTACCAATCCACATTGGACCTCATCGGGACGGCTCGAAATCAGCCCATGCGAAACGCCACGGCCGCTCCACACAGCGATGTTGAAACACCTGCTTGTAATCTACACGGACGTTGCCATGCTCACTTCGGCAGCTCACGCTGTGTGCACCCACGGCTTGGTTTCATGAAACTACTGGACTTCAATGTCGCCGTCACCGCGTCGGTGTCTTTTCGGCCCACTGCGCACAAGCTGAACTCAGGCCATCTTTGAATATCTTGACGCAACTCTCCAGGAAGACCTAACGAGCTCCCTTGGACATCACCATGTGTACACTGACTAACGGGCAATGTGTCGAGTTTGTGCCAATACACATTTCCAAAGCCCCATCACACCCAAGTCATTCGCCGCGAAGTTGTTAAATTCCGGGCATCGGGGAATGGCTTTACACTTCACTGGGGGGGGGGGGGTGCCCGCACACTGCCGCACATTTGTAAATGAGAAAGTCCACAATCTTGTACGTGCGCATTTACTGTGCAAGCTCGAAGCCCCTCCCTAGTAATGGCGACAGAGTCCTTGCCCGCCCTTCAAGCAGAAGCCGATTATTTGGCTCAACGACACCTTAGTAAAGGCCCTGGACAGCTCACCTTGCAGACATTGCCTATCCTTTGCACATACCCGCTGTTCTTTTTCATGAGTTCTCCGGCTGATAGGATTATACGATTGATTCAGACGAGAACACTACTCACACCGTTTTCAATGCACGGTTTTGAACGCCATGTAGCCGCTCCCAGTATCCTAAGCACCTGCAACACTTGGCATACCAGGGCAAACCAACAAGATTTATTGTGGGCTGCCCGGTAACAGTATTGAACATCAACGTGCCCTCACCAGCGTGAGACTTTGACGGTGGCTCACGTCTATTGCGTCCTGGCTTGGTCCGCCGCCTAAAAATCTTGCTGTGTATGCTGCTAGCTTGTGGCGTGCCCCGCTGCCTTTTCTTTTTATCCCCACGGCACCAGTCGTTCGTGACCGGGTTTACGGGTTCATGGCTAAGACTCTGGGAGACCACAGTTGCGCATCCGGTAGCTTACGCCGTAAATGGAGGCATAAATATATCTTCCACTTTCCCTGTCCCTGCAAATCCCCTACCCACTTTACGCTTATCCATACCAGCGCCCAAATGCATCAAAAATGCATAAACATTTTCTCAACTAATCAATCTCCCAGGTGCAACTAAGATCCACGCAGTGAATCACGTAAGCGTGGAAGCCTGATTTAGTCCTGCCCACTCGACGTGACTACAAACTAAAAGAACCGGAATTTCCAGTTTTTCTATTTATGCTCTACGCAAAAAAATTACGCCATCTCAACGTGGGGAACCATGAGGAGGATGCAAAGCATCATAGGGGTTCCGTGTAGGTTCTATTGTGTTGCCGTTATGTTGTTTCATTTATCGGAGCACGAATGAGAACGTACTGTGAACCCCCACGTAGAGACAGAGAAATGTAGAGAAATGTAGAGAAATGTACAGACAGCGAAGAGACCGACACCAACGTTACCTTATCGAACACGTCCTGGTTATCGTCTTTCTTTATTGCGTGCTCACGCTCCTACCCCGCTGCCCGCCCTCTTCTTCCTCTTCTCTGGTTGAGCTGCAAGGCGCGTGGCGCTTCCTGCCACAGCTTTCCCACGGGAAATTTAACATCCTCCTCTAAAGTTTTCAGTTTGTCGTTTCCCTTGACGTTCAGCTTCGCCTGCCTTTGTTGTATCAGTAGCTTGACGTAGTTTGAATGAGTTAACGACAAAAGGCGCGTTCGTAGCACTTGCTCATGTCTCGGTTTTGTAGCGCAGTGGGAACGGCGTCGCGGGCCTCCCGTTGCAGCCGCTACCGGGCGCCGCTATTTCTTTTTTATAGTGTAGGGGGAGGGGTGCGCGGACAACGGACGGACGCCGGACATAGTCCCGAGCAAGAGATGCTTTGCATCAAAAACGCGAGGTCTAAAGAAATCATAGCACGAACGGCGGCAGCAGCGGTCAGCCTAGGAGTCCGGCCATTGGGAAACCCATCAACGACTGTGGAACGCTTAGGAGCTGCCGAGTACTTGCGCTGGTGCTCGTGCTATCACCATGCCTCCACCGATGGACTTGGGTAGCGGGGCTGGAGGGCCTACCAAGACTGCCATGACGGAAAGCAGGTCCGCAGGCTTGTTCAACTCGGCCCTAACGGTTGGTCGGCTCATCCGCTTGTAATAAACTAGGACCCATCTCTATGATGCTGTTTATTCAGCCTCCCTGACTTCCCCACCTCTTTTTTAGAGATGATAGTCGTCCTTGCGCTGGATAAATGCAGAAATTTTGGTCAGTCTGTATGTATGTCCGTCTGTCTGTCTGTCTGTGTCTGTCTGTCTGTGACTCGATTCAGCCACACGGCCAAAGTGAAACAAAAACTCCCCAATAGTCTTATATACTCACTGCCAAATTTAAACGACTATGTCCGCTGTGAACGGTAATGCTTGTCAACATTGTTGAACAAGAACGAGGCAATAGGCAAATAGAAGGCAGAAAATCGATACATGCGTAATATTTGCACTGTTCCTTTACTAAGAATTCACAGATACTACTCTTTTTGCGATAGAAAATGAATTACTACATTAACTGCAGAAAACCGTTGCCTGCTTTACCCGCGCAACCTGGCGGCATTTAAACACCCAAAAGCCAACAGTAACGAAACGTTCCACTAGATAGGTTCCTTGCCGCTAGAAACACTCGTGGACTATGGCAATGTGGTTCTATTAACGCTTTAGAAGAGGGTGTCTCGATTCACGCGCGTCTCTGTCGTATGGCAGCGCTCGCATTGGGGCACCAGACTTAGAGAAGTGGAACGTGGTAATCATAGCTTGACTTGATCAAGCCTCTAGCGTGTTATTTTGGCAATGACCAGACGGGTGAGGAGCAGCATAAGAGGTGAGTGAGAAAGAAAAGGGAGGCATTTACTAGCCAGGGGC
The DNA here is from genome assembly GCA_013339765.2 of Haemaphysalis longicornis. Lineage (NCBI taxonomy): Eukaryota > Metazoa > Arthropoda > Arachnida > Ixodida > Ixodidae > Haemaphysalis > Haemaphysalis longicornis. The sequence goes on from JABSTR010001654.1 coordinate 8,916, forward strand.
GCCAGTAAACTATCGTTTTTCGTCGAAATTCGCAATGAAAGGACCAGATCCGCAGAATTTTGTGCTTTTTCAGGCCGGAAGCCGCGCTACTTGGATAGGTAGTTAATTGGCCGCTCTCCGTGCCCTCAACTTTCTTTCCCACAGGTTTGCTCCTATACATTGTAACACCAACTACGGATCTCTTATCCACCCTGCCACACCAACGCAAGCAACTAGGTTGTGAACCTTTCTGGCCCCAGAACAATCTCTTGCACAGTCGCATTCACGTTTCGGCGGTTAAGAAGACCTGGCTGCTCAGCCGGTTGCGCAGTTATTGGTTAGCCTAGTCATATTACCCCCACGTACGTGGCCCCATATTTTCCAGGGTAGGTAGAACCAACAGAACCAGTCAAGGCCTCCGGACGACGGTAATAACACTATTCGACACAGTTGCGGTGTTTCTTTATTTTTGACTCGATTTTAAAGCAGTACAAATAAAAAATAAACAACGCTCGGTTTCTCAACGTGCCACATGTTTACGTGTTGTACTCCCCCGCTGATACATTTAGGTTTTTGGATTTCGAGCACAGGTCGGTTGAAATGATCCTGGAGCAAAACTTCAATGCAGGAAGAAAAATGTTGCTTGACACCGCTTTGGTAGTTACAAGCTTGCGGGGGTGGGCGTTTACTCCCATTAAGAGCGTCTTAATTATGAGCGCACCCCCGCAACAATGGACTAAGACGGAGAAACTGGGGACAGTTGCTCTTCTGCAACAGCAGCGAAACATTCATGACACAGGTGGTCAGAGAGGCGCCTCGAAATGCTCTAATGCTGTTTGAAAGTATGCTTGCAGAACAAATGTCAATACAACCACGGCAACAAATCGCGCAAAAATCAGTAATGCACGCATTTGGAGGTGGAGAACAGAAAGTACACACCACATACAGACAACTGGCCTACAGAGAAACGCAACCTTTTGCGCACGGCTTGCCACGAATGGCCCTCCGTTTTCTAAATTGGAGAATACCAATTTGTTTGTATTTTAAGTGGCATTACAAAAGGCGAAAAGAGCGACTGGTTCTGATATATAGCAAATTCAAAAATTCTCTCAGCTTTTTCGCAATACTCAAGTTTACTAAGCTAACTAGTTTTAATCTGCATAAATGGGAGCCACTAAGCTCACATTCTGAATTGTTTTGGTGTCTGCACTGGAACCGCGCATTGGTGTAGCCCCGAGCTAGCACATCAGGATAACAGGGTTCTGCTGTCTAACCCTTCGAAATATGCTGCTCTCCGTTTTCTGTCTGCCAATGCACGGCTGGGCTACAGCGGCGGCGTAAGGCGATCTAGCGAGGCCGTGGCAAAGCCTGCTGCATTCGGGGCATCGCCCAGGCGAATTACACGTAACGGCTGTCAGAATATCTGGTTTCAATCTCTTTATAGAGCCACGTGTGTAAATTCAAGTGACTTAGTATGGGAAATTGTTGTTGGTGTCATATAAAGCTTAGCCTTCCGATCACCTGAACAGCGTGGATCGGAGCCAATTTTGTAGCTACGGCAAATTGATGCGTAATTTTGATTTCGTTTTTTCGTGATTTAGCCACCTGCCTTAAAGTTCTTTTCACTGCTTGACTTCTTGCAGCAGTACAAAAACCATATTTTAAAAGTAACGCATGACTTCGCAAATTCTTCATCTGAGAGTTCTACCACTGCAATACCTCCACTTTAGCATTCCCACAGGAGCTTTCGGACTGCAGGCGTGTTCCTAGTTCATCCACATCAGCCGCTGAATCGTAGTCAACTTACTACACAAGAAATCACGAATTGTTTTCTGTGATGGTTGGGCGCTGATAATTTTCCTAAAATCTTACTTTTTTGAGGTGTTACAACGCGCACAGCGACAATCATCACCCGGAGGATGCTGTGAACTGAACTGCTTTCTTCTTCAGTAGGCAGTCGTAGGTGCCGGTATTGTCGCCACATAAACATGGAAATCTAGTGCAACTTTTCGATTTGCTGCTTTCTCTTCACAAACTGTAACAGCCGTCTCTTTCATTTAGTAACCACTCACTTGTCTCCAATAGAAACATTTCGATATCCCTTCTGCCCGCAGTAGTACAGCTGTACCAGCGGCAGTGTCGGCATCTTCTCAGGCTCAAGTTTGTGGCTCACCTCCCTGGGCTGACAACCTCCATTAGTGAGTTTCATCTTGATTCGAGAAGAAATTGAATATTGTCTTATTGCGCTGCTAAGGACCATGTGATGGCCATTCATGAATTACATCTGGTGGTTACTTCTTGGCTAGTAGTAGCATGTTGGTGTTTATGGAGCAAGGCGGTCACTTGTTGGCTCGCGCCATACGGTAGCTGCTTGGAGAGTCCACTGTGTTTCACAAATGTAACAACGGTTTTTACCCTCTTAAGTTTCTTCAAAAACATCGGAATGCACTGAATGAGGTACACGCCTTTCAACTATTAACCGTGCTTTGACCTGCTCTTGTGATATAACCGGCCTCGCAGTGGGACAGGAACACGACTACATTCCAAAGTGTAACCTGTGCCACGGAGCTTAAGCCAGCACTTCGTTCTAGGGTCCTATACGCATCACTGCCGATGCAGAAGCGGCACGTCGCGCCTACCAACGTCGCTTGGATAACCGCCGCTCCAAGATGCCTGCCCTGGACATGATCAGCTCTGATCATCAAGACAAGCGTCACTAATCCTCGTCTCAAAAGCGACAACGCTCCCAGTCCCAACATTATCAATGGCCCCGGTCCCAGCAGCAGCACAGCTCCCGGTGCCACCGCAGCAACTGGTGTCTATCTTCTACTCGCCCAGCCTGTTGATCCCAGCATGTTTGAGTTCAACTGTCAGGCGATACTCGCGCACAACAGGTGGAGTTGAGCCAGCTGCCTTCCGTCAGGGCACATACCCACCCTGCACATTCCCCTGCCACGGCCACCACGTCATTCCTCACCTACCGTAAAGCTCTCGCCCCGCCTGCCCTTCCACTTCTCGTACCCTACCGCTCCCACCCTCCGCCCAACACAATCATTTACCTTGATGCCCTCATGGTCTCCCTTTTTTTCCATTTTGATCGCCGCCTCGCCACCATGGAGGAGGTCCTTGACGATCTGTCCCGTCGGAAACGCCCCCACCCAGCAAGAACACCCCAAACCTCGCTCCCGAGACATTAACATCATCTCCAACACAGAAGATCAATTATAAGGCTGGCTCATCATCCAATTATATGGCAGTGGAACTGTCATGTAGCTGCCACAAACTCTCTTCTCTCAAAGGACTCCTTACACCACAAACGCGCCCGCTGGACTCAATCCTTCTTCAAAAAGCTTTCCAAAATACCCAAAATTCGTGGCTACGATACCAATCACACAGGCGTTGCTGACTGTCCCAAACCTTCAATCTCAACACCCTTATTTCGAAACGCCTCATCTACATCCGCGTTGACCTCAGTTCGCAAACTACTTCCAATTTCCATTCCCAAGGCATCCTCATTAAGCCAGAAAAAACTATTCAATTTATAAAAAATATTGAGCGGTTATCATCAACCAAACATTCTGATACCTTCTTTTCACCCTATTTTTCCGTTTTCTCCCAAAGATACAGGTTACGCTGGTATTGGGGAACATCAATGGCCCTCACCCCCTTTAGGGGTATACTAAGGCCAACCTAAAGGGGCTAACCTTGGCCACTGCAATCAGTCAGGGCCGTTTTTGTCTAGTGAATAGTCCCGCATCCCCAACCCGCCACGGAAACACGTAAGAACAGGACACTACCCCAGACTTGTCGTTCTTGCAGGGAACAAGCAACCCTTGGTGGCTGCACCTTTACGAAAACCTCGGAAGCGACAAGCGTTTATGCGGGCCCTACCTCGTTGGGGATCTCTCATGACCCTTAGCGACTGGCATCGTTTCCGCCTGTCGGAACTCCCCACCATTGGCCCAACCTATCCCGACGCTTGGCTTCATGTCCTCAACAGCTATCCCGATTGGCACACTAAATATGTCGCATCGACAGCTGATAATCCTGTCATCGACCCCCATCAAGCACACTTTTGGGAGGCGGCCTGCTCACTCCTTTACCACTGGCACCGGAGCAAAGCCAACCATCCCCTAATAAACCTTCAAACACAAGAAGCTCACACTTACCCAGATAAGATAGCTCACTCGAACTGGTGGACTTTCTGTGACTCTCAATCCAGGAATGACCACCGAATGTGCTTGGTCTCTCCTCTCCCCGCTCATTCAACCTTCATCACCGTAGTTTTTTCGCTCAGAGTTGTGGTTGTCGTGGTGCGTGGTACCGTCGCAGGCATCGTAGTCTTCATTGTAGTCATTGGCTTGGTAGCAGTTAGATGATTGCTCGTTGGTTCGGTGTGAAGAGTACCTTGCACCCCACCCGTCGTTTCTGTAGCCGTTCGCTCTTCATTGCTACACTCGCTAACACTTTCTTCCATGCTTATATTATGCAAGCTTAAATAATCTATCACACTTTGGGTTTTGGGGTAAAGGCATAGTGTCGGATTATTATGATATATATCAGGAAAGCATAAGCTATCCTGGTTCTCGCGATACTGAAACAAAAAGAAAACGGCAAAGTCATGCTTTGAACATCATCCCAGCCTTAATCTCCTCGTGAGAGGCATGTCTATAAGATGTCAAACCAATTTCTAGCCCGAGAGTTGCTAATTATTTTGGAAAGATGGGCTGTTTCAACGGAGGAAATCAAAAAGCTACCCATTCGCTGGCTTATACCTTTGTGTAGGGTTATTGTTTTTGAGGTGGAGAGCAATAGATGTCAGATGCGTGTAGATGAACAGTGTGGTTAACTAAACGGTCTCTTCGTGCAGCTGATAAATGTTGCTGAACTCACGAAAATTTCTGTTGCTGTATGTAGTGAAAGTCTACAGCCTTAGAGCATTCATGGCTATCATCATTATAATTATTATCACCCTCCTGATTGTGCCCACTGCAGGACGATTGCATTTCCCAGAGATCTCCAAACACGTCTATCTAGAACTCGCTGGGTTCAATCTTTGCCCCGAATTTTTGTTGTCTATCCCTCCATCGATTACTTCGCTTATCCGTACTGCGTTTGCTACATACTGACAGCCAATACTTTAAACACATCGTCAATCTACTGCGTATAATGTGCATGACGTGTCCCGCTGATGCCCATTTTCGGCACCTATTTTGAAGTAGATTGTCTTCAACACGAGTCTGTTCCCTAGCCACGCAGAGCGTTCTTTCTTGTTCGGATAACCAAAAACTTCTTTCGCGGTTGTAATGGAGCGGAGCGATACCGAATTAAGGCTGTTCTTTCAAACTGAACCAAATGCTATGCCTTCACGGCACCGTTAATCGGAGGTAGCAGAGAAACGCGGTAAATTCAAATCGCCTTGCGCAATCCTTTAGTGTGTTCACCTTCGAATGAGCGCGACGGTACAGGAACAGCATGAGAGGTGAGCGGGAAAGCAAAGGGGGGCATTTCCTTGGCAAATGCCTACAAAGACTATCGTCTTTTGACGACTTTTGCCACGAAAGGAGTAGATAAGGGGCCAATTTTTTATTGCCATACTTTTACACAACACTTGAACCTAAGGAAGAAAACACAATAATGATCAAAACTGCTAGGACAAAACGGCTAAAATTGTTTGAGGTTCGTTACAGTCTCCATCACGGACAGCCACTCCGGTGGGTCAGGTTGAGCCCTGCAGACTTCGATCATAATTGGCATACAATCAGCAAAATACTCTTTCGAGCGTTAAGCATCAACGTCACGATGACGACTTTTATGCCTTGAGGGAGGATTTTCTGCACTGAAGTACGCACAGCTCATTTTCCATCTGAGTTTACAAATGTAAGAAACAGCGCAAAGGACCGGACTTAGAGTAGACGACAAACACGCGGCGCTGACTAACAACCAAGTTTTATTGCTTGCAGGCGGCTTATCTACACATCTCCATAGATAGTAAAAAGAGGGGTGGCCACTTCATGTTTGAAATCGGTATTAACCAGGCCGTGCGAGCACTCAGCCCAACAACGTTTTGACGCCAAAATGGGCAGACTAGAAGAAGCGCCCTCAGCCTCCGTTTTTATCCAGCATTGCAGAATCCCTGTTACGGGATCTCCGGAAACAAAAAACAGAACAAGCCGTTACTTAACGAAGAAAATGAGCACGCAAAACGCCGTACAACCATCGTTCCTTACGTGCATCAGCTATCGCCCAAAGTTAAGAAGATTGGCGAAAGAGGGGCCGCAAAAGTTCTTATGTCCGCGCGCAACAAACTAAACAAGCTCTGTGCGATGGTAAATAAGGTAGGCAGAAAGCCCAACCCATGTAAGATTAACCACAAAACGAAGTACGTAAGCTGCTGTCAGAATGTCGTTTACGAAATCCCCCTGGATTTCAAACGAAGCTATGTGGGTCAGACGGGAAGATGTATTAATCTACGCCTCCAGGAGCATGCAAATTTACTAAAATGGCATGTCGGCAGTCACCTAGCTGCGCACTGTCACCAGTGTAAGTGCCAACCAATATTTTATGAGTGTCGTATTAATCGAAGATATGCAAACAAACGTACACATGAAATATTTGAAGCCTTTTGCATTAGTCAGAGGGGCGCTAAATGTGTAAGCAAACCTTCCGTGCTTCTGTATGAAAATGAAATCGCGTATCTTTCAAATGTATAACTGGGCCTTACTTATCGATGACCATGTAACAATAACTTGTGTATTTTCCTCCTCCCTTGCTATCTGTATTTTTCTTTTTTCCCTTTCCTTTGCTGTGTAGATGTCTATATAAGCCGCCTTCAAGCAGTAAAACTTGGTTGTTAGTCAGCGCCGCGTGTTTGTCGTCTACTCCACGTCCTGTTTTTCGCGCTGTTTCTTACATTTTTAAACATGCACCAACCAGCCCACTCGCTCCACGTTCTAAGATTCATTCCATCTGAGGCCTGATCTTTTTCAAGGCATTGAGTGGCCGTGGTTCCAGAGCTCCCAGATGAATCTGGTGCAGTCATAGTTTCAGCCACTAAACAAAGGCCTTTTTCGGCTCCTCCCTCCTTGTATTAGTGTGTCATATGTGGAATTCAATTTTGATATCTTCCTCCACAAGGCAAAGATGTTGCCGGCCCGAATCATCCATATATTGGTGAGGGATCATTTGTCCACCCTTTATTCCCTTATCTTCACTGCAACCTATGCGTCGCAACGTGATTAGGAGGCTGGAGTCAGAATAATCTCTCAGTCCCTCAATTTTAACTTTCACTTTTTCACTTTGGTTACCTGAGTACACTCCCATCTTTGTCCGAAATTATTGGCAACAATTTTGTTTCTTCAAAAACTTCACCATAGAGTTTGGCATGTTGTCATGCTTTCTCACTACCCCTGTGTGTGTTCCTCATTAATATCTGTGAAGAACTGTTTAATTATCTGCACATCCGGGTCATTTTTTTCCTCATCAGCTTTGTGAGGTTAGGGTAGTGTGGGTTCCAGGAAATGCAGGAATCTCATTTAATGAAGTGGCTGACAATTTGGCAGTATGTCTCTTAGTGGCCGTGTGGTAGTGTGATGTCGAAATGATAGCTTTATATTGGGGGTGAGAGTTAGACGTTTAAAACTGCTCCAGACGTTTCGGGAGGACTCTTCTCTCTTCTAGAGGTTATAGCCACATTCGTCATGCGTAGAAGACGATCTTGTGAGTCAAGGCTATGCGATATGCCAATCACTATACTTTGATGTAAGATTCCCCCATTAAATTTTCGTCTTCATAAATCTGGTTTGGCTCCATTACTGCAATGCCCTTTCTGCGACAAACTGGAAAATACAGAACACTTTGTTTTTAATAGCCGGAGCTCCTCCCCAATGCGACGCCCGCATCACAAGTCAACCATTAGGCGCCTCCACCTTCGGGTATCTACTTCCGAGGTTCGATCTTTAGGAGCTTCCGCTCTAGGAGTTTGCCAAACAGGTGTTGTGTCCGCCCGTCACGCTTATATTGCGGCGAAAGCCTGTTTCCCCGCTAGCCAGCTAAGAGTTCACATTTATTTCATTTTTTTCTTGGCTCTACTTTCAGATTATGTATATAAAATTATAGTTTCTGTTGTGTATTAGCTTTTCTATGTTTTGGGATCTAAAATAATATAGATCACGTCCTGATTAGGTACAGAGCTTTTTGGCCAGTCCACCGCGTGGGTATATGGCATGGACTTACGCACCCAACTAACAAACCACCGGGTGAGGAAGTAGGGAGCGAAACGGACGTGGCAAGTCAGGGGCAGGCGGAACGAGGTGATCGGCGATTTCTCTGGTTGTTCGAACGTCCAGGAGACCTCACCTCCTACCAAAACCCACCACGTCCCTACAGCTTCTGCAACACGACTACCGAGCGCACAAGGTTCAACGCCACTTCACTACTTCGAAAAGGCTTACACAACAGAGGTGGCACAGTTCCGGCGGGAATCACACTGAGCAAGCAACCGGCATGAACCCCGCACGTGAGCGCGGACATTCGTGGATTCGTGTATTTTTTCATAGGACTGGTATTATTTGATTAGTTTAACTTTTATTTTTGTTTGTGCAATTTTGGTCTCGTCAATATAACGCGGTCTTTGTCTGACGTCACCGGTTTAGCTTCTGCTCGCAAGTTAAGCTTTAACCGCCTCATCAACGAAACAACCTGCTTAACAAGTTATTAGAACCACACCAAGATTCTGGCATAAAAGGACCATTATTAACAGCCGCGATTGAAGTAAAACCAAAAATTTTATATAGCTGCGACGGCTGCAGGGCGCTGTAGGATTGCTTCAAATCGACTTAGAGAAACGTTTTTGATTTGGACTCGCATAAACTGTTGCTTGCTATTCTAGAGCACGTGAACGTTGGAAGGGTTATCACCGAAGAAGTGCGTATCTCATATCTCATGGCGAGGCAGTACTTCTCCGAAAACGTCCGAAGAATAGTAGAAGTGTGGAAGTCCCAGCCGTGTGCATTGATTGGACTGGTGGCTGGAGTTCGACAAGGTATCGAACATTAAGCATTTTTATTTATGCTGCGCTAGCAACCACAGCACTAAATGTTTTACCCTTGTTTGTGCATTATTGTTAATGTCCAAATTTCGCAAGAAAGAAAAAATTACCCGAATTACGCAATTGCCTATGTTAAAACTTTATGATCATCATCGATGCACCGGTAAGATATCATAATGAGTGCCCTTCATCAAGCATGAGCATTGTAAAGTACGTTGTTGGGCCAGTTGGTCGATCATTATTAACAGATGTTAGCGCAAAGCAGACGAAGGACAAAGAATGCACGAAGACAAATGCTTCGTCCTCGTGCATTCTTTGTCCTTCGTCTTTTTTGCGCTATACATCTGTTAATAGCGCATGAGCAGCTCTTGCTAGAGCTGCTTCGTATTCGTCGCACCGCCATATTTGTAAATAGAACCATCATCGTATCACCGGGATAGGGCGGCCATTTGTTTTTTCTCTCATTTTACAGTATAGCCATCTGCTTCATTATGCTAAGGCGCAGGTTCGATTCCAATCATGGCAAGCGTTATAAAGCGGTACCGTTATTACGCTCATTTTTTGATTCTACTGTGGCTGCAGCCGTTCCATATCAGCCGGCCCATCAAGCGTCCGCGGAAGTACGTCATCGGTGCTAACCAAAAAAATCGCGCCAATCCACCCCGTGATGTGGTTGGAAAGCAAAGCTGTAAACGGTACCCATAGCGATTACCCATGCGACGTCACCTAAATTCACTCACATCGCTCTACAAATAGCAAAACCAGAGAGAAGTTAAATGCACTTAACCACACCATTTATTACTTCAAAGAGATATTCCTTGTAAGGTTAAATCAATGCATGAAGCATGAACGGTGTTTAGTTGAGTTTTATTGGTGTAGCACAAGAGTGGAAACTTTTTTTATAAAATTAAAGTAAGTTCCAACACGGTGTTAGACGATCTGTCTTATCCGTCTCTGCGCCGCGGACGGAGGCGACGAGATTTGCGGCAGAGGAGGTGGAGGAAGAAATATTTCTGTTCAGATATCTGAACGGCCCAGAGTGCAGCCTTCGGGAGTGATTCCTTCTTCTGTGGGGCCATATGCAGTCCGCGCGGCCTGTGCTCTTTCCACCCGCTGAAGCAGGGTAGGTGGAGAGGGCCTGGACAGCAGCAACTCCCATTGCTCTTGTTGGGTAGTTGACGGAAAGAGAGGAGGGTGCTCTGGGCTAAAGTCGCATACCCCGATTACGGGGCAGATTGTTCCTACTCCTGAGCGAAATTTACATTCAGCGTCGTAGTGATGGGACGCGTAGGATGTGGGAAGGAGCTCGGATTGTATGAGCCGTAGGGTAGTTTGATGTTCTCTGAAAGGTCAGGGTAAGGCGAAGGTACGGTCTGTCTCAGAAGGCGATAATGCTGGGTTATCTCCCTGAACGTGACAAGCGGGTGACTGTCCTCGTGCAGCTCCATAGCACGGGAAGTAAAAGCGCAGGCTTGTTGGGTGGGCGTATTTGTTGCCCTCCATTGAAGCGTGAGGGGGTGTCCAGATGAGCTGAATGGAACCGCTTGGGGAGTGGGTTTTTAAAAAGCACGCGCAGTGCATGTCAGGACACCCAAGCCTACTGGTAATTCCAATAGGCTTGCTGGGAATCGATGAATACCCTCCGAACCCCTGGTTGAGCGAGAGCCAAGGTGATAGCTGCCTCTTCTGCTGCCGTCATTTCTTAGGTCCTAGGCGAGGTACACGCAAGGGGGTTGGTTCTGGAGGTCGCCACGATGATGGCGTATTGCTGCCCTCGATGTTTGGAGGCGTCTGTGTTGATAACTGCATGATCCCCACCGAGGGTGGTGTTTAGCGCTTGGGCCCGTGCTTTTCGGTGACCCTCGTCATGTGAGGGGTTCATATTTCTAAGCAAAGGGAGCATCTTTAGTTTTAGTCGCCAAGAGTCTGGGAGTACGTCAAGCTGAATGACATTCTGGGCTGCCCAGCCAATCTGATGAAGCATGCGGTTACCCATCGCAGTTCTGAGTCGGACCTTCTGGTTAGAAAGATGGCCTTCTATCAGCTCTTCCATCGTGTTGTGGAGCCCCGTGCTAAACAGCCTCTGTGTGGACGCACTCATGAGAAGACCAATGGCCTGCTCGACTGCCTTTCTAATGATCATATAAAGCATCTCTATGTCTTCCTTGTCGAGAAGAAGAGAGGGGGTTGACGTAAGTGACTCTCGAGAGGACAAAAGCTTGGATTAATCGAAAGGTACCGGATTCCTTTAGGCTCGCTTCTTGGTGGCAACTCGCCTGGTCATGTGTATGATTTGATTAATGCTGTTTTTGAGGCGCTGCAAGGAGACGTCCCTCTTGGTGTTAGCCTCTAGATGTAGGCCCAGCATCTTGATGCTGGCGCTTGGAGTGATGGTTTTGCCATCAAGCAGTATTTGAATGTATTCCTTGGTTAGGCGTGAGGGCGGACGACAAGGAGCTGTGATAGTTTACGTGAACACTGGAGGCCACAGGCTTTAGCACGTTGGCGTACTAGAACTGAGATGCCATGCATTGGTGTGAACTTCCTTTAATTTTTGTAACTCTTAGCACATGAGCAAGGTGCGCAAAGGGCCGCTAGACGGGCGTGAGTGGTCACGTGACGTTTTCACGTGGCATTCAGTGAGAACGCAAGGGGGTAAACCCGTAGATGTGCTTGGTGAGTACACCACCTGTCTTCCCAGTCTTCGCGTGGGCTCGTAGCTAAATCGGTAAGGCAACGGGGCTGCCGCTTTGTAAGTCTATTAGTTCCACGTTCGATTCCGGGCGGTGCCAGTAAATTGTTTTATTTGTTCGCTGGAGTTTTCTGGTGACACCAACGGTCGCGAAAGAACCCTTGGGGGGTATAGGTAAAAAGCTTTGCTTTAAAACGTAAACTACGGCAGATACCGACGTCTCGCCGGAATAAGGAGTTCAGAGCAGCGACAAATATATTGTGGAAAGGAGGACAGCAATCCCACGGCAAAGCAAAAGAACATATATGTGATTTCAGCATGGCCGAGCCTGCGCAGTCAGCTTCTTTTCGCACGCTGTGTGCAGTCGCATGCTCAGGAAAAACGGTAGCCAGCCAAGCCCGAAACTGTCGTCACCACCAAAGGGCCTTTCCCATAACTAAAAATATTCCCTGAACCAACATTGTGTCGCCTAGCAAGTAAACTGGCCACAAGATTATCCCATCGGTCTAAAAAAATCAAGTAAAGCGTATCTTATAACCATGAATGAATTCAAATTCATCCCAATAAGAAATAGAGACGAGAACAGGTTAGCAGGGCGTCTAATACACGTATTTTAAGGCCGTAGTTAGAAGGCGACGGGACCGTTGCTTTCGCAGCTCCTTTATTCGGACGCGGCAGGCGGAAAAACAAAGATGGAGACCCAGCCTCGTTGTCGAAGAGGTTGTGCCGGTGAAAATTATAATGCACAGTAGATGATGTGGTAACCGCAAGCTACTAATGACGATGGTTGTTACTCGTAGGGACAAATAGATTCTAGCTGGCAGCAAGACACAAACTCAGCTCACACTGTTGTCCCCTTTTCCGCGCCCCCCCCCCCCCCCCCCCCACCCCATTGAAAGAAACGGCCGCCTCGCTGCGGCGATTGAATGCCGTCGCGCCGATTGAAGGAAGTGAGCTCGAAAGCAAGGACTATCTCTGCGCCACGATGGCGTTGGTGTAACCTTGGGAAAACCAGGGTGACTCGATAATTTACAGGAGCGGTTGCCTTGAGAACCTTGTACAGACCAAGGAAACGGTGCAAGAACTTTCGCAGAGGCCTGGAACACAAACCGGTGTCCTCACCAAGACTTCGTCTCTGGGTCGGAATTGAGGAGACAGATGCACACCCTCGTAGCGCTGATTCTGATCCGGTTGACTGGCGTCACTGCGCATGCGGGCACGTAGGCGGCAGTGTACATAAAGGGTTAACAGCGCACAGACACGACGACCACAAGGAGAAGACTGGACGAGCGCTGATCAGCGCTCGTCCTGTCTTCTTCTTGTGTGTCGCCGTGTTTGTGCGCTGTTAACCTTTATGATGCTACACCAACTAGCCCACCAAGCCATCCTCGTGAACTTCATTTCGACACTGTACAATTCGAAAGAAAACATTGTACGGGAGGCGTCACAGAAGGTGACACGGGAGTGGCGAAGAAGCCGGTTACCAGAGTGGGCGAAGGGTGACGGCCGTATAAAAATATAGAATAGGGACTATCGTGTTGTGCTCTGAATTGCAGTATTGCACGCGTAGATAAGAGTAGGAAAAATGGCGTCCCAGTTGCAAAGATCAGGTTGAAAATGCATAGAAATCATATCAGAAAGAGTTCCATTGAAGCGTTCTCTGAGGCTCTTTATTTGTGGATGACAGCTGGCTTCATCGAAGTGGCACAACACTGGGCAACAAGTAAACGCACCTTTAAAAGCGTGAAAATCATTTTCACAGTCGTCGTACCAGGTGAAGGGAACGCCGGATTGCAGAAGCCTGTTGAGAGGGGAAGGAAAGGTGGCAAAACCGGGAATAAAACGGCGATAGTAAGAGGCAAGGCCGAGGAAACTTTCTGTTGTAGCGGTCGAGGAAATTTGAGTACAGCTGTTATTTTGTCAGGGTCTGGTTGGATGCCTTCTTTGCTGACAAAATGACCGAGGACTTTGATTGTTTTGCTGGCAAAACGGCATTTCTTTGTCTTGAGCTTAAGTGCAGCATTTGCTAAACATGTACGTACTTCGTTCAAGAACTGAAGATGTTGAGGAAAAGTCGATGAGAAGATCACAACATCATCCACATAACATAAACATGTCATCCCTTTGAGTCCATGCAGGACTGCATCCATGAGGCGCTCAAGAGTAGCTTGGGCGTTACATAATCTAAAAGGCATGACATTGAATTCATAAAGTCCATCCGGGGTGGAAAATGCGGTTTTTTCTTTGTCAGATTCATGCATCGGGATTTGCCAATAGCCGGATCGAAGGTCAATGCTCGAGAAGCATTCCGCACCTCGTAAACAGTCCAAAGCGTCATCTATTCGGGGCATGGGGTATACATCTTTTCGGGTAATTTTGTTTAGTGCACGATAATCAACGCAGAAACGCACTGATCCGTGTTTTTAGGAACCAAAACTACGGGCGACGACCACGGGCTAAGAGAGGGGCGAATGATGTTGCGTTCAAGCATGTCCGAAACGTGGTCCTCGATGATCTTTCGTTCAGATGCAGATACACGATACGGACGGCGGCGGATGATACCAGAGCCATCCGTCTCTATGGGGTGTGCTGTTGCGGAAGTCTGCCCTCGCTTCGACGAAGAGAAGTCGAAACAAGCTGCGTGTTTTCCAAGCAAAGCAAGGAGAGACTCGGCCTCTTTAGGGCGGAGGTCAGGGCTAATGGTTGCGACAGGAGCCACCGATGACGATGCAGGATCCGAAGGGCGCTGGCCTCCTGACGAAAAGCAAATGGGCATAACAGACATGACTTGGCCATCATGAGCAGCAGTAGCAATAGCAGCACCTTTCGGCATCAAGATCGGCTCTGAACTGACGTTCGTTGCAGCACGTACCGCTGACCCATTCGAAAACCGGACGAGGCAGGTGAAAATGACGACTCCTTTAGGAAGAAAGTACCCTGCAGGAACGGCTAAAATGTCACCATCTTGAATACTATCGGAGCACATTGTCATTAGTGTCCCTTGCCCAGGGAGCAAAACTTGATCAGCTTGTGCCACGGACCGAGGCGGCGCCCCATCATCAACGCTGGGGAAGTGGGTAGCTGTGAGTTCGACAGCCGGTAAATTTCAGGAAATGACAGCGGACGCCGAAGATAGATAGTCCCACCCCAGAATCAATTGGTGTGCACACGGAGTAAGCACTGCACAGGGAACGTGATGAGGGCTTCCATCTATGAATACTCGAACTGTACGCTGCGCTGAGGGTTGCAGTACGACTCCGTTAGCATTGCACAGTGAAGGACGAGTGTAAGGAGGTTTAACCTTACGGAGACGCGAACACAAATCTCCATGAATAACCGAAACGCTTGCACCAAGTATCCACAAGAGCATTAACAAAAATTCCTTCCACAAGCACAGATAAAATGTTTTATGGTCGTTGAAGAGGACTTGAGCATTTTCCGAGCGACGCGTTTTCACCCCCAAAAACTGCAGGCGCAAGTTTTCCAAGTGGTTGTGGGGAACGTGTGCAGACGGGTGAAGAGGAGACACGGACCGTCGATTCGGTGATGGTGATCGGGGGCGGGAGGGACGATTGGTCTGAGGTGGTTCAAACAAGGAGGAGGGTGGCAATGAGCGTCGCGGGGTTGAATCAGAGACACGGCGTTGTAAACCGTAATGATAACGGAAATCTCTTACAAACGGTGCGTACCCTCGTCGTTCATCTTGCATACGGCGTCGGCAGAAGCGGGATGTGTACCCCCGGATCCCGCAGTAATAGCCGACGGGTAATAGCAGTTTGGACTAATGCAGATTTTTAATTGGTACTGTGCAGAACTAGAAATTGTTATTAAATTTTTACGTATTTTCTTCCTTTCACAACGTGTACAGCACGCAAATAATTAAAATTTATTCAGACATCCTTCCGGTATTGCAATGTTTTCACTTGAGATACGCTCAGAGATGCAAGGTATGCTTAGCGTTTTTATTGATTTTGAATGCTGGTAACCACGCAATCGCAGCGTATGCCGTAACTGTGGTTTAGTAGTGGTGGCCTTTTGAGTGATTAATAAATCTGGGTTTATTTTCTTTTTTTCTTTCCGGGTTTTCAGAGAAACAGGAGGTTTATGCTCAGGGTTTTACAACAAGTTGTAAGTGTAATTTTTCTTTGAAACTTCATCTACAATTTATTATTGTTGTGGAACTTCTTCTGGAGCACCCGAAATCTTTTCGTGCCCTCTAATTCCCCTGATTGAAATGGCCACTAGACACTCGTGGTGAAGCTAGCGCACGAGACATCCTGGCCCTTCAAGAGACAGGGACAGATTCATTAACATTGCGGGGATACGAAACACACATAGCAGAAGGCAGGACCCGCACAGCCCTCCTAACTTCGACCAGCACACCAAGCAGAATGCTGCGAGTTTTAGGCGGGAAAACCTTCTCTCATACATTGTCCCTCCCATGGGCGATGAGAAAAAAGTCCGGGGATGTCTAAGCGCCTCTTATCGGTTGTGGATGCAAAACGTTGATTGACCGGCTGAACGCCTGAAACGTCTTGTTACTCCCCGCGTTATAAGATAAGATAAGATAAGATAAGATAAGATAAGATAAGATAAGATCTTTATTTTTCCAGAAGAAACTGGAAGGTCATCCGGGCTAAAAGCTGCTAAAAGACAGCTTGACAGTGGCCTGGAAACCCTCACTTGGCAGGGTTCAAGAAAGTAAAAAAAAATCACTTATAACGAAAGCAATTGAAAGAGTACATCCTTCGTACGTAGTTCACAATAAGCTGAATTCAAAAAGTTATACAAGAATTATGGTTTCAAAATTCTCAATTCATACAAATTAACACAAAAAGACAGTTCTATGCACAGGAAGACACGAACAACAGCAATAGCACATAAAATACAAAACACCAGCAATGATTGTAACAGTGATGGAAACTACAAGTTTACGAAGTATTGCCGCAACTGTTTGCGGGAAAAGCAATGTGTATGACTATGTTCGTTTAGAATGGTGGGAATGTTAAAGTGCAGAGCCTGATATTTATAATTAGTGCGGAACCGCGGCACTACCCATTGTTCTGTGCTGCGCGTGCGTGAATCGGCATCCCTTCCTGTAAGGGATGAGAGGGATATTAAAACGCTTTTTAGTGCGTTTGATGCAGAAACAAATGCACTTAAAATACGAAACCTGTACAAGTGGTTTACTTTGATAATGTTGTATTTTGTGAAAGCATTTTGTGTTGATGCCAAATACGAATACTGGCGATATTTCGAATCATTCTCTTTTGCAACCTCAGAATTTTTATTTAATTTGTTTTATTTGTCGTAGCCCACACAAGACTACAATAGTTAACATGCGATGCAAATAATGCGTTGTAAATTTGCAGTTTGACCTGTGCAGGAAGGAAATTCCGGCATCGCGATAATACTCCGGTGACTGAGGACAGTTTATTACAAAGGTTAACTACGTGCGTGTCCCAACCTAGGTGTGCAGAAAATGTAACGCCTAGAATCTTGTGTTCGTGTACTATGTCAATAACTTTATCCTCATAAAGTATGTTACTTTGCAGGTTAAGTGCTTTATTTTTAGACCTGAAGATAACTACTTTGGTCCTATTGGAATTAATGCTAATTGGATTCGACTGCGACCAAACGGATAGCTTCCGAAGCACATCGTTACATTTTGCAATTAAATCGTTGACATCAGTACCGGAAATAAGTATAGTGCTGTCGTCTGCGTACATAATAAATTTTGCAGTTGTATCTATTTTTGTGATATCATTGATATACACATTAAAGAGCAAGGGCCCCAAAATGCTCTATTGCAAAAGGCGTACCGCCTTTTTCAATAGAAAGAAACTGTGACTTGTAGATGTCTAGGTACACGCATTGCTGACGTTTGTGTAAGTATGAGTGTAGAAAGTCCGAAGCCTTTCCCCGAATACCACATGCAGATAATTTTTTTATTAAGATATCATGGTCCAGGCAATCAAAAGCTCGACTGAAGTCAATAAAGAGACCTACAGTGTATAGTTTTTTCTCAATGTTATCTATTATGTGTTCTTTAAGCGTGAGTAGCGCGGTTTCCGTTGACCGACCACTACGAAAACCAAATTGTGCATCAGATAGAATATTTTTGTCAGAAAAGAAATTTTCCATGCGATGATAGATCACTTTCTCTAGGCCCTTAGAAAAAACTGGAAGAACATATATTGGTCTATAGTTCAATAATGTTGATTTATCCCCCCTTTATGTAATACAGACACCCTTGCTTTCTTCATCTCAGCGGGAAATACACCTAATTCTATGGCTAGATTATAAATATGAACTAGTGCGGGAGCAATGTGTTCTATGACGTATTTAACTGGTTTGATCTGCATGTCATTGATGTCCAAAGCTTTGCTATTGTTCAGGTTCATAAATGTTCGATAAATTTCATTTATATCGGCTGGATTAAGAAAAAGGCTTCCAATAACATTGTTTTGAACACATTCGGACTCTTCGGTAAACGGCCGAGCATGTGTCTGAATTGTGGTGTTGACAAAGTACGTGTTAAATTGATTAGCAATGTCACTACCGATTACCTCGCGACCATTTACCAGGATTTTGTCGGGTGTGAAATGATTTCGTCCCCGCCCCAAAACGCGGTTTATAGCTTTCCACGCAGTATCCGGGTGCCTGTTATCTATATCTGCGAACAGAAAATGATAATAAGCAGCTTTTGCTCGTCTTAGTTCTTTGTTGAGTAGATTACGCTGCTTCTTGAATTCCTGCAGCGTCGTCGGCAGTCTTGTTCGCAAGAATGCGTGATGCAGTTTGTTTTTTCGTTTGATCATTTTCATGTCAGCTCGCGTTACCCAAGGCTTTCTCATTTTCTTGGATTGCGTGAAGGTTGTGAACGGAAAGTGCCTATTGTAAATGGCGAGAAACGTTTTCACAAACTAAGAATAAGCGTCATTTGCCGAATTCATATCATATACAGATGACCAATCACAAGCGCTAATTTCGCATTTAAACGATTCTAAAGCCATCGCAGACACAACCTGGGTCTTGATAGACTCAGAGTGATGCTTCTTGTTTTTTGTTTTGTTATCATATATCATAAAAACTGGACAATGATCACTTAGGCTTGATGCGATAGTACCGGCAGAAAAAACTACAGTTTCAACGTTTGTAATCAACAGGTCAAGGGCAGACGAACTGGTTGCTGTGACGCGTGTAGGTGTTTTGATTATGTTTAGAAATCCAACTGAACTAAGTGTAGTGCAAAATTCGGTGACTGTTGCACTATCTTCTAAGACGTTTATATTGAAGTCACCGGCACAAACAAGGCGGAAACCATTGTGGGACACGTGGTCTAAGATATTTTCGAAGAAATGCAGAAATTGTGAGATATTGCCTTGTGGTGGCCGGTATTTGAGTGCCACTATCTCGTAGTCATTTGTGACTACTGAAAATTTCGAAACTAATTCACAGTGCATGTTGTCTTCTACGTAAATAGCGACTCCCCCTCTTCGCCGATCAGGACGGTTCATGAAGAAGTTATTATAACCCCGAAGTTGAAGCATTTTACAACCATCACTATACCACGTCTCAGTAATCATGACAACATTATATCGGAAGGAAAACTGGCTTAAAAAATTGTAAATTTCTTCTTCTTTGTTAGTAGCGGAGCGTACATTAAAGTGTATCAAGGAATGTTGTTTTAAATTTTGATGTCCGAAACATTCTGGCAAAACGAACTGTCGGTAAGCCGACTGATCCATTATTACTGCGGTAAGGCGGTTTCGGATTGACTTTACTGTATTTTGGCAAGGTCACTTTCGTCGGCTATATGGATCATTGGTGAAGTTTCAGTTTTCTTTGCGTATATCTTGCCCTTGAACGACCGCACTGACTTCCACTTGTGGTCGTGCTTTTTTTTCACAGCCATGCCAAGCAAACGCTTCAGGGTCGGACACGGATGTTCATTAACATAGATAGGCAATGTGCTTTCATATCCCAGGTCTTCGTTTGTCAACCTCATTTTTTTGCCTTTTTCAGAGCACATTCACGTTTATCGCGAGATCTGAATTGTACAACAATGTTCGTTTTGTCAGAATTCCATGTTGGAACGCGGTGGCAGGCTACAATGTCACCCTGAGAAATGGGTTCATTGATGACCGTACCAAGCTTAGAGACAATCTCAACAACATTTTCGTTTTCTTGATTTTCAACACCCTGGATCTCAAGATTGCAATTCCTAGAATATTGCTCGATTTGAAGGACTCCCTTCTGCAGATCAACTACCCTGTCTTCAAGAACTTGACATTTCGCCCCGAGGGCATCATTTTCGCTCCTTAGTTTTTCATTCTTTGCAAGTTCAACTTCTAGCCGTTTCTTCAAGTCATCAATGTCAGCCTGGGAATGTTCCAAGCTTTGAACAATCCCTTTTTGCTCATTTCGAAGGTCGCGTAATTCATTTCGCATCTCTCTCTCAAATGCCTCACGTGATGCCTTTATCTCAGCTCGAAGTTGCTGTTCAACTTCCGCCCGTATCTCCTCCTTCATTTTTGCTATGTCTTTAGTCATTTTTCACACAGAATAAGATTTCACAGAACACCAAACATAAGCGCTCTACAAGAAACTTGGCAGAAGCGACGACGTCAAAAACAGGAACATACAGCAACGCTTTGCCAGACACTAACCTGCACCGAAAATCGAGAGCGCTTAGTCCCAAGTTGCTGCTTGTCGTCGCCACTGCCAAGTGTGCTTGGCAGCGATGTTCCTTGTCCTTTTATAGCTTGCTTCAGTGACGCCGGCGCCGATGATCTGCGCAGATGCCAAGTGCCGCCGACTGTCGTTGAAAAAATCCGTCACGCAGTTTCCATGTGGAACACGTACGGTTGATTCAGCAGTCTTGTGGAGCTGAGTACGGCTGCACAGACTGGCACCTACACCGAAAATCGAGAGCGCTTAGTCCCAAGTTGCTGCTTGTCGTCGCCACTGCCAAGTAGACCCTAAGGGCTTTGCAATGTTGCCGTTATCCATAACGCTTTTAAATGGTTTAGAACGGGTTTTAGGGAACGCCTATGCCGGACACTGGCAGTTTTGCTCAAGCTTGTGTTGTTGACCGTCTCGCGCATCTTGGCGATGGCTCAATGACGTCTCTATTAAGCATTTTGTCCCCCTCTTTTTGGATAACAAGCCTCTCAAAATGGGACACAGGATACGGCTGTTTGTGCACAGGGCTGGCGTTTCTGGTGTTAATACGATGACAGACAATGATGTCTGGCCCAAAAGAAGATCACCGAACTCGAAGATGTTGCTGTATGACTCTAAAACGCAACGCAGTTCTTGAGCATGCGATCTTGTTGAATCCGCTGCAATCATCGGCGAAATTACGGCATCCTCCCGCGGAGGAGTCAGGCATGGTGTTTCAACATCCATTGTAGGTCCGCCAAAGGTTGCTGCGGAAACGTCGTAATCACAAACCGGCGCCAACGTGGCTAGTTTCTTACCGTGCGGAAGAACCTGCGGACAGAAGCTGAAATTCAGGAAAGCAACGTGACTTCATTGTTGGTTACAATCAATACGGTATGAGGTAGGCTCAAGCTGTGCGTAAGCAGCACATTAATGATTGGTGACACTACGTAATCACCGTCGAGAGCTTGGAAACTGCACGTCAGGGGAACATACGTTATTGCTCCCGGTGCCAAGCGAATGGGCTGTTTGGAGGAAAGTCTCTCGTCGGGTGCCTGCCGGGAGCTGGTAAAATCAGCATCTCGAGGCGAAGGACACCGGTAGAACATTGAATGATGGCGGCGTGCTCAGGTAAAAAGTCAAGGCCAAGGATGACGTCATACGAGCAACGTTCAAGCACCGTGAACGAAACAGTCGTTTGACGACCAGCTACAGTCACACGAGCAGAGCACATTCCGATCAAAACAGGTGTCCCTCCATCAGTGTCTGTAACAAAATGTGATGTTGGTGGCGTCATAACTTTGCGTAAACGGCGGCGACGATGAGCACTCATAACATCAATGCACTCCTATATCGATGAGGGGACTGACAGGAACGCGGTGAACTTGAACGTGCAGTAAATTGTTCCGGGTAGCCGAGGTCAAAGAGATTTTTGGGCGTGGTCGGGAATGCAGCGTCACCTCCGGGAGCTGCATTACCTAGTTTTCCGAAGGAGGTCGAGTGTAGTCGGATATCGGGGATGGGCGGCGAGGCTGTGGTGAGCGGGACTGGCGGCGTTTCGGCGACGGCGAACGGTTTAATCTGGTTCGGGGACTGTTAAAGTAGGTCCGGTTCAGCTCAGGACGAGAACAGAGCAGTTCTGCCGGTCATCGGAGTAGCCAAAGGGTGATCGAGGACTATAGCCGGAGTAACTGTTGCGGAAGAACGATACCCAGCGGCTGCGACTTACCAAACAATGCGGCCGCCTCTGGAGCAATTGAAACAAACTGGTTTATCGTCCTTTGCATGCCACTAAGCGGGGTTACGGCGTGGGTAGCGTAGAGGAGGACGTTAGTTGTGGGGACCGGGCGACCTGCACCCTTGTCCGAACGGAGAGCTAATGGAGCACACAAGCTGAAGACCCATGTTGGCTATTTGGTCGCGGACAACGGCCTGGATAACGGCAATGGTGTGGAGGTCATTCCGATAGGGCATGTATGGCACCACAGTAGTAGGAGTCACAGCCTCTAGTTCTCGTCGCACGATTTTCGTGATATCCGACGACGACGAAACGGGATCTTGTAGGCTGCCATCTTCACACGAAGAGGTCGCTGCTGTGTGTGGAAGTCGTGTGAAGTTGCTGGCTATACGGCGTTCTTTGGCCTCCTTGAATCGCCGACATTCCTTAATGATCGATTTTACAGTGGCACAGTCTTTGCATATGGAAGGTGGAATGCGTCGTCCGCAATGCCCTTCAGTATGTGGCCCACTTTGTCGGCCTCCGCCATTGTGCTGCCAGCCTTCGAGCACAGGGCCAAGACGTCCTTGATGTATGCGACGTACGATTCGGTCGACATCTGGGCGCGATGTGAGCTCATTGCTGGCAGCAACCTGGCGACCAAGAGGCTTTCCGAACACTTCTCGAAGCTTCGCTTTGAAGACATCCAGCTGGTCAACTCGGTCTCGTGCGTCCCAAACAAATTGCGTGCAGGACTCTCCTCTTTCACGTAAAAGATGACATTTGCGACCATGATGGTAGTATCCCGTCTGTTGCGAGCGCTAACACGCTCGAAGAGGCTGAGCCAGTCATCCACATCAGTGTCGTCCGTCGCGATGAATACGCCAGGCTCTCGGGCATAGACATGATGACGAGGGGGGTCGTCGACACGGTCGCTCCATCACCAGGCATTGTTACGCGAGGAACGGAGCGTCCACTCCGAAGCTCCGTGGAGGGTGGAGTACGGCCGGGTGAGCGGTACGGAATGATGTGTTTTTACCAATTCCGCAACATCCACCACAATGAGGCGTATTTGCGATGTTTACACTATCTGCAATGGTGGCATGCAGAGGCGCATAAACGAACGGTTCGCAAGCTGGCCGATCAACCTACTCCTCTTTTTCTCGAACCGAGGACCGTCCAGTGTCTTTCTTCGTCTTCGTCATTTGCCTGTGTTAGCGTCACGTAACAATATCGAACTTCCTGTAAAATGCAAGGCTTCCGAAAGAACCATTTTTTTCTGTTCCGAACGCAACGCAGGCTTATCACTGATCTTGTTAATTAGGTCGTTCGCCGTAAAACGTTAAATTCGTGCTCCATCACGCAGTTAACCATGCGATAGTTGGGTGAGATTATGATTTTGTAGTTTTACATGGACTATGTTCGCATATAGTTTGTTAGCATTTTTCGGGTTTTTTTAGTAATGCGTGTACATGCCGACCCCACGACCGGCTTTACTCTTCATTTTTTCTGACACCCACCTGCCCGTCGCAGCCGCAGACAATGGTCGAGAAAGAGAGATAACAAACTTTTATTTTCCGCAGCACCTAATTCCAGGTCCTAATTTGAGTGTCCAATTCACCGGGGCCATGTAGTGACAATGGGAGGCAGCCTGCAAAAAAATTCCGTCTAGTGACGGCGCGCTCCGTCACGTGGGGCGAAGTTTAAACCCAAACTCGCAAGCTTCGCTTTGCTCGCAGGGGGGCCTGCGGATGCTCGCAGTAAAAGTAGCGGCCGTGCCAATCAATGGCGATTGCACCGATTACTACATATAATATCGACCATCAATGAGAATTCACGGTATTGTCTGGAACCTTTTCTTAGTAATGCAAACGCCAACGTACACAAGTAAACAACACTGCTACAATATTCATATGTTCGACTGGCGTTCTTTATTTCGAGCATTTTTCTTTCTGCGAACGAGCGAAAACTTTGTCGACTTTCGCTTTATGCCGTTGCAGCTTTCTTTTTTACGTGAAGCTCGTCTATGCACGTGCAAAAGGTCACAAGAAAGGCTCTAATTGGTATGCCCATCCTGACAGGGTCATTCTGTTCGTGGAGTCGCAGTCATTCCTTCGTGAAAACGGATTGTTTTTGCAGTGAAGGGAGCACTAATCGACGGCAACCTTTTCAGCGGCTGTGGCATTTTCACCATAACAGGAGCTCCACGCTTGTACGCGCTCCGTCGGGGTGGCATACTGGCGGAACGAATGGCAAATATGGGTATGAAAGCCGTCCGCGGTCAAGCCTGCGTTGAGATGCAGAGTTATCTCTAGCATATCTTTTTGAGCCACTGCCTCACACCAAAGCGACTGGAAAATGGTGAAAATAATTAGGCATTAAGGCCTTACCGGGCGCCTGCCGGGCTTGTTCAGCTTTACCTCACAAATGCCATCCCGCACAATACGGTCACTGAAAGTATGATGCAAAAATGCTGTACAAATCTTGAGCAATTCCCTCACGAAAGCGTTTCTCTTGGCTGGGTCTGACACCGAGCCTCCTGACTAAGTCGCTTATAATCTACAAGTTAAATTTACAGCGCAATAAAGACACACACAAGTACTAGTAAGGGACATACACAGCGCTGACTTCCAACTGATAGTTGCGCTGTAAATTTATCATGTTGAACCAGCTAGCACAGACGTCAACCTTACAAAGTTATAACCAACAACCTCCGCATGAGACTCACTCCTGCAACTTTTTCAAGAATTACTACTCGTGCTGCGGCTACACTGCCTCCACAGAAGCTGAAGGCTAACCAAAACTAGACGGAACATTTCGGACGCACGTTTATTATTTATTGTATACTCGTGTTACGGGTCGTAAGCCTATGGGAATGGTCTGCGGGTCGAGTGTGTGTTCTTGTTTTTCTTTTTTCTTTTGATGCGCTATATGAAACAGTGCGCATAAAGTGTTCTTACTCTTCATTTTTTTCGGATCCATGCTATAGGACGACCCGCGCTGATTATTCTGGGGCTTTTATTCTTTCGGATGTACGCCCGCGATCAAACGTGTGAAACGCCAAAGAATACGTTAGCAAAAATTAGCGTCTCTGGACACTTTTTTTGCGGACGATATCCGGGTGGGTTCATGTCCGCTGGACGCTGGCCAGGCGCGTGTTTTCACCAGCCGGGCCACGAACCAATTTCGCGTTCGAAAAAGCTTAACTGAGAACACCGTCGGTCCACAGGAGGTGTACACTTCCCCCGTGTGAATTGGCAAAAACTGAGCCCAAGGGACCGAGAAAAAATCAGGGAAACTCACGCTAGCACATAAGAGTTGAAGGTAGCGGTTTAAGATTACGATTGCAGTCAATCTTCTTCTTCCCCCGCAACGACTTTCACTCACTCCACATGGTTGCTATAAGTGCGAAATTCCTTTATTTTTTCTTCGTCATAGTCATTGGACATCACCTTAGAGAGGCATACCCTTTGATGTGTCTTTCTCGTTCTGAGCAAGAGTCGCCACGACTACGGTGAACGCTGGAGGTTTTTTTGCCAGTCTTGACAAATCTTTCTAAATGGGTATGCTCCGGGGACGCTGCGCGGTCGCCGCGAGGTGCGCACACACGAGCGTTCGGCACTTTATTTCTTTTAACTGCCGTGTGGTCGCCACTAGGCGCACTGGGTTTATTCTTGCTGTTTTTTTAACTGCAGACACAAGAAATAACTATTTGCTAAAGTTTCGCTGTTAAGATACAAAATACCAGCGAGAGCAGACCGAGCAGACGCGTATACAGCGGAGAAATAAGGACCAATTAAAGAGCCAGCCGGCGCAGTGGTGTCGGAAAGAACTAAAATAAGCCAAACAAGCAATATCAATTTCGGCTCGTAGAATCGGCGAGCATGGGCAGGTCTCTAAGCCGCCCGTGGACGACACTAAAGCAGATTGAACTGCAAAGGGCACACATTCTATGGCATCACGCATACAGCATAAGACACAGGGATTGTTTAAATACGATACAAGCTTCAAACAAGCCTCAAATGAACACAGTTCACGATAATGCCATCTCGACGCCAACTGTAACCTATACAGTCGAACGTATGATCTTGCGTAGCGCTGTCGTATCACGTAAGCGTTTCGCGGTAATGATTCCTGTTTTGGAAGCTGCTCCTTCGAGAGAAGCATTTGCTGTGGCAATTGACGCAACTAGCTTCGGTGGAAATGTAAAGAACGCAGCCCTCCCAACGCCGTTCCTCGGTAAATTGCGCTTACATAGCTGCCACGGCAATGGCAGCATATGAAGTCTTCAAAAACCGGGGGCGTAGGTCGAGCCTTTCCGTACATTTTCTGAACGTCGTTTCAAAAGCATGCGTAGAAGTGGTTGCGAGACTCGCCAGCGGCCTCGCAGTAGCTAGTACCCGAGCCTCTGTAAAATGGCTCGGGTACTAGCGGAGGAGCAGTAAGAATTCCGGCAACACTGTGCACCGCCATCATGAAGGAAGCGAAAATAGCGAACAGGCAGCAAAGTCAGAGCAGCGAACGTCTGCCCCGGCGTAATAATGGCATGTGCTTCTCGTACAGTTGCTTTTCCCATAAGGGGGGTGGGGGATACCCTTGCTGCTCTTCCTTTATTCTAAGAGCAGCATATTCTGGACTTTTATTTGACGAGGTAGTAGACTCACAGACCTTACGAGATCCTACAATTTCAGCGTGGAATACCGTTGTCTGGGGTGACGAACAGGCGCATATGAAGGCTGGATTTGTTACTAAGAACGAATAGCCTTACAGCTGCCTACTCGTTTAGTCGTCGAGCTCTAACTATGGCTATTCGAAGCTCCCTTGCCCCGTCGTAGAGGCGACTGGCCGCAATGAACGGAGTATGAGGGCCCGTTCTGTGATGAGCGCTCACGTTGCGACAGGTGAAACTTTCTAAACATATATTCTTTCTAAACCATTTACGGAAAGGACAAAATCATACATAAAAACACTGCTCTTGCCTCCACGGCATATTCCGAACAAACTTCGGAACATGTCATGGCTCCAAATGTTTTCGAAGCGCAACTCGTCTGAAGCGTTAAGGCGGGAATATATGTAGCGAATATGAGACGAACATACGACGAACAACGCCCGGCAGCGCGCGGAAAAAACGTCCTCCGCCGCCGATCTAACAGGGTCAGTTAAGTTCATCGGAGGCAGAGCGGCGGCGAGCGGCGGCGAGCGGCAAACCGAAGGAACCAATCAGGTCTTCAGATTTCCCCTCCACGGCATATGGCCTGTACAGTAACTTTATTTGTTACGACGTTTAAGGCACCGACGCTGCACAGGTGATGAGGCGCGCCGTACTTGGCGGCTCCGGATCAATTCTGACCACCTGGGGATCTTTAACGTGCGCCCCAAATCTCGAACACACGGGCGTTTTCGTTTTTTGTCTCTGTAAGAAATGCGGTCGCTGATGCCGGAAATCGAACCCGCGTCCTTGGGATCAGCAGCACAATGCCTTAGCCACTGAGCCACCGATGTGACTCTTTTCAGGTGGTACTAATACAATTGGTCGTGATTCCAAGCATGCTATTGCTAGATAACCGTTCTTTTCTGTCCTTGTTTACATGTGAACTCTTATCACCATTCAACGGAGCTTTGACACAGTTTTTTTTACTATGACGTACCCTCTATGACACAGGTGGTGCTGAACACTACTCGGCCTCTATTGACGGGTTCTAGCAAATGCTGCAGCCTATCAGCGTTTCTGGGCCCGGGTGAAGCCGCAGGATGAGGTCGGCAGCACGGGTGCCGTCTACGAGAGCGACACTCCTGCACAGCATTTCTTTTTGGGGACGAATGTCGATCGTTGCCATCCGACAGACGAGCTTAGCTGAGTTTTCGATGTGACGCATCGTTTACAAGATATCATCAGTCCTTCAATGCTTCTCTGGTCATGAAACTCCAGGCCAAGTTTTGTACCGGACAAAGGCTACCGCGAGGGACGCAACCGCAGATCGATGGACATCGGGCGGCCGCCGCTGCTCTGTTGCCAGACCGGGAGGCACCAACGCAGTAGCAGCACTCCCGTTCCCACAAAAGGTTTTGCCACTCACAAAATGATAAGTTCATTTGAGCGGCCTACGACACGTAAAGCGAGAGCGCACTGCTGATAAGGCGGCGACCGTCATTTTTATCTTGCTCGTGGTTCGTTCCCTGCCAAACGCGCTGTGACCACGCCCCCGGCTGCCCTCCGATCAACACCAGCGCCGCGACGCGGCAGCGTACGAAGCTCTCCCATAGCGTGACGATGAAGTCTCATGACCAGAAAGGCATTGAAGGACTCTGATATCATTAACGCTGAAGAGAACGCAGCGTCATCTGCAGGGACGCCACTGCGGCAACCATCTGCCATCACGGTGCACGGGCCGTGCCCGAATCGGCACACAACGCTGCAGCTAATACCCGTCGCGGCCTGCCAGATCCAAACTAATGCAGAAATCAGTTTACAAATGCGTAAAACAGGGGCGGTTTCGAGGTCAAATATTCTGCTGACGATCGTCGTTGACGTGGCTTCATAAAGCCAATAACTGCAGCGATGATAACTCCTTTTGCCAACCCGACCTCTGCGAGACATGTTCGTCGTGACAGCGCCACATGCAAGAAACGCAAGCGGGCCGCTAATCGTACGTGGCAATCTTTAGTGGATACGTGAGCGAGTATGCTGTTTTTGAACTGGCCTTCAAACGCTAGTTTCACTTATGCTTGAACTGGCGTGTCATCGCTAACACGGTTTCCGCGAAAAGGACTTCCACACAGGCAGTAGTAGGCGGAGCATGAGCCCCGGCTGCTAAAACTAGTAATCCGGACGAACCACCAGGCACATGCCAATGGCTTGGCGTACTTCGGAGCGCAAGCACCCTGCCAAGAGTCTCTTGGTGGTTTTGCTCGAGACGCGAAGAAACGGTGGAAGATCCAGGCCTTATCACCCTCGACATCCTATTTTAGGGGCCCTTTATAAAGCGGAAGAATCCTTAATGTTGTGTAGAAAAGAGTCCCATCAAGGACTTGTTTATTTTAGGATGCCTGTTCATAAACTGCAATGGTGAACGGCATCAAAGAAATGATAGCAGTATCACATAACGTTTGAGAAGATGAGATGGCCGCCGCTAGTGCGGTTCACTCCAAGTTCTGGTAATGTTGGGTGCACCCGTCGTATTAAGCCATCGCGTAGACAAGGCACTCTAAGGGCCGTATTCTGAGTCGCTCCTCTACTTCATTTGCTCCCTCCATTCCGCAGTGGGGAGGATTCGCAATGCTTATGCATGGGAAAATTGATTTTAAGTACCTCCTCCACCGGAGGCTTCAGTGGAGGAAAGACTAGGAATACCAGAGTAAAGACCGTGCACTAAGCTAGAGCATTTCGTAAGCCAATAGTAGGCTGCCCAACTGGTTTCACCGCAGACATCTGTTAGCAGGATATGCGGGGCCTATCCTGTGCTATGAGGAGCTTTTCCATGGTAGTGCCTGAAAGACGCGTTGGTTTGTTTACCTTCGTATTATTTAGACATATTTTGTATACCAAGTTTCGTGCTTGCGTACAACCCACCCTGCGCATCCAAAGCCAGGTATTCAGCCTTTATCAAGTATTTAGAACCAGCCTTCGGGTGCATATAAAATGACACCCTAAAAGCTCCTGCATGTCTAAAGCAGTGAGTTTCTTACAATATTCAGTAGAGAGGAATGTGGCGCCAGCGTTTATAAGGCTCACATCAAGCCCGTCTGAATCGTCATGGGTCACCGTCGAACAATACGCTCGCCTTAGTTTCATAATGAACTTGGACTGAAGCGTTGTAGTTGCCGCAAATTTATATACAGTGCCACAAAAACGCACATCCGAGTGTGTATTCTGTAAGTAGAAAACACAACAAGCTGTTTTAAAGCTAAGGAAATTGTAAATAAAGCGCATTCCTTTAGTAAGCGTCTGCCGGAATGGTTGCGCCTACTATTCTGCAGACCAATCTAGACATAAACCATAATGTAAAATCTTGCGAGAACAGACATAACAGACCGTATTTTTGCAATATTTCAAATAAGAAATTGTTTGAGAATATCAAAAAGGTTTTATGCGGGTACATATAAAAACATCGCATTTGAGGTGAACCAGTGCACAGACCGTCTGCAACAACTTTGTCGGCGATAATTACCGGCTCAGTTAAGGTGTCCGGGCCCTGCTAATATGCGTACGGCTACTGCCAAAAAAGAAAAACAACCTGGATGCGAACTCTTATCACAAACTAACGAATGTACACTGTGAGTTTATACGCATGCAAAAATGCACCGATTGTCACTCGCCAGCACTGGTCCTCCCATTTGTTCAGAATGAATAACAGCTGCCTAACCATCAACAAATGGAGGGACGTTTCGGGTTTTCAAGCAAAGCGAGACATGAGAAGCTAGTGTCGACAATTTTGGCTACCTAGTAGGCATAGCAATGCATAGGGAAAAGCGTAAATCCAAAACGACATTTCAGAATCTAATAAACATGCCAAACCAGCAGCACTGATCTTCCCATAACCCCCCATGCCAATTCCCAGGCAGTTTCCTCTTTAGTATAGTTACTAAGACACTCTATGGTCCTAAAACGTGTTTATGAAGGCGATAACGTTATTAGGCTCATTTTTAGATTTTCCCGCGGCTGTTAGCCGTCCGCTACCAGCCGTGCTCATCAAGCGCCCGTGGAAGTAGGCCATCGCTGTAAGCCTGAAGCTACGAAAGAGCCAGCGAGATGCGAGGGCTCGCATGAATCTGGGATTTGGCGCAGCGGCCACTGATTTAGGAAAAAGAGGAAAAATCTAGTACTGCGAAGACAAAGGAAGCGTACACACTTTCAGGAGCTGCCGGGCCTACGCAGTGAAGTTTATTGTAGTGCCCGTCAGGCTCGTCAATAGGGCAAGCGAGCGCGCGGCTCCGGAGAATGCTGGTGATATCTACCTGGTGGCTGCTGGATTGGAGATAGTGTGCCATTCGCTTGCTCAGATCTTGGAGAGGATCGGGCCGGCCGTCCTTTAGCATGTCCCAGTCTGATTTGCATACGGGGCCACCCACGAAAGGCGCATTGGTTCGACAGTCACAGCCATTAGGAGTGACGGAGTGGCAGGCCAGATGAACGGGTCGTTTGACGCGGGGCAAGATCACCGCAATAAGTTCGTGATAGCTCAAAACGACCTGCCGTAATCTTCCAAATATCACTCGCCACGAAGGAAAAGCACGCAAGAAGTACACCGTGCAGCGCTTTCGGTCAAACGTTTTGCGTGATTACTTAACTGCCTGCGCTGATAATGCATTGCGTCAAACGACGCGCTTATCTCCCGTGACATCGCTTATAGCTCGCACTACTAGAGTTCTTGTATATAGCTCCCCTAGGGATACCTGAGTTTCGCGTCCATCCGCCGTCGTGAGTTCCAGGTTGCGCGGGGATGCCACCTGTCTAGAATGCAGGACCTGCCGCCAGGCCACCGCGCCAGCGGCACCGGCGAGGAGGGAGTAGCGTGGACCGGCGCGGACAAAAACTGGCGCACGATAGTCGGCTACTTAAGCTGAGTGGCAGCCGCTGCCGCCTCTTCCGCAACCGCCGATGCTCAGTTGAGCAGAACAGACTGTATACGGGGTCCAGGGAGCAGCACTGAAAAGCGGGATTTCCTGTCGAACTGTAACCCGCAGCATGTGGCAATCAGACGCACAAGTGTTTCGCTACGCGATATACAGGAATTCTAGGCACTACAGAATGAAATCGCCACTCGGGGGAGGTGGCACCTTCAAAATGAGTAAATGAGTTCCCCATACTAAACGACAATAGGCCCCAGACTATCCGGTACCTCGAACGCGCAATGGAAAACTATCTCCATCCCAGCAGCTATCAGCAGATGTCGCCGTCATTTTCTGGCGCCGCGCGCTCGCTTGCCCTAGAAAAACCTGGCGCGCTCTGTACGCCCTGTCGATGTGTTTGCATTTTTGTCCGGCCAAGGCTGTTTGTGCGCTTCTTTTCGCGGCTATCGTTTCTTTTGCTGGTACGCAGTAATTACCGTTTGGATGTTTGTGCATGTAATGCCTGCGTATCACTTTTGTATTCTCACTTCAGCAATTCTGTTGTTGTGTCGCTGGGCGGTAAAGCCGTCAAGCTGCGCACACAGATACTTTTCTCCATCCTAACCACTCAAACTAGGAAAAATGAAATCATAAATCTTTAATTTTGATGTTCGTGCCGGCCATGGGCCTTTCTCTATGGCTGGTCTTCGGCTTTTGAGAAAGTACAGCCTTCGACACAAATATAGGAAGCTGCGGTAAGTCACGTTCATCGGCTTCAAGAAAGGGCGGGCATCGGCTTTTTCTTGAAAAGTATTTTGAGAAAGGCCGATACCCGGCTGACACGAAGGAGTATCGTCCTTTTTCATTCGGGATTTATGATGGCAGATTCAGCTTAATAGTCAGGAACATATATGATAAATATATATATATATATTGTATCGTTGAACTTATGTGTTGAGGGTTGTACCAGGTGAAAAGAGTGCGTTTATTTTAAAAGGCGAACTTGTACCCGACGGCAAGCCAGTCAAAGTCCGACTTCTTCTTTCTCGTCTTCTTGCCTCGGCCCCCCAGCGCCCCGAAACCTTCTTGTTTGAATGAATTATCAAAATCCCTATTAGGATTCCGCTGAGAGCGGAATCAACCTTACAGTCCGGGCATTCCCCCCCCCCCTAGGTGGCATCGACCCGAGGTAATTGTGATCGGACAACAGCAAAAGAAAGGAGAAGCCGTCATGCGGGCGGCGTACTGTGGCAGGTTATAGTCGGCATGTAGCGCTGCGTCCTTTTTGGGGGTCGCACATTCAGGTGTTGCACGGCTAATGCGCGCCACATGCACAACTTCCGGCGCAGTCCTCCGGCGGAAAGAACGTGCTGTGGTGACTTCAGGTAAAACCTCGTAATTGACGCGTGACAGACGGCGAATAACATAATACGGTCTGAAGCATCTGCGAAGGAGCTTTTCTGAACGTCCCCGGCGGCGGATCGATGTCTAGACCCACACAAGGTCACCGGGTCGATACTCGACGTGACGGCCCGCATTATTCGATCTTTCAGAGTCGGGTACTTGTTTCCGTCGAATGCGTAGACGTGCCTGGTGGCGTGCTTCTTCGGCCCGTTGCGTAAATGCTTCCACATCCGTGATGGTTGTGTCGTCATGTGCAACCGGCAACATTGCATCCAGGGGTGTCGTCACGAGCCACAAAGCGCCAGTAAACAAGTTCAAATGGTGTACTGCGAGTGGTTTCTTGCGCGGCAGTATTGTAGGCGAATGGGGCATAGCGTAGAATTTCGTCCCTGTTCTTGGGCTCCAGATCGACGTATACGGAGAGCATGTCCGCTAATGTTCTGTTAAGCCGTTCTGCGAGGCCGTTGGTTTTGGGGTGGAAGTCAGTGAATTTGAGATGAGTGCGGTGAGTTGACCTTAGGATATTCTGCAGGAAGATTGCTGTAAAAGCAGTGCCCCTGTAGGTGATAACAATAGTAGACGCGGGAAAGGCCCAAGTAGACCCATGCCAATCAGTCGGAACGGTGCATCTGGAGGATCAAGTGGGTGAAGAAGTACTGCCGGCATGACCGGAGGTTTCTTCCGGCGCATGCAATCACGGCAAGTCCTCACAAACTGTCGTACTGACCGAAATCGGTTTGGCCAGTAGTACTTTGCCTGGATGGTACGAATATGCGAGTAACCCACAGATGTCCGGCGGAAGGCTCGTCATAGTAGGCTTGCGAAATTTCTTTTCGAAGAGCAGATGGCACAAACAGAAGAAATTTGTCGTTGGCGTCGTAGCTTTGTGTATACAACACGTTGTCCCACAGGAGATATGAAGCTTAAGATCGCAGAAATAAGTGTGGTACTGCGGTGTTTTTACCGCAAAGGTGTTCGATAAGCAGCTTCATATCTGCGTCCTGCTGATGGTAATGGGCCATGTCTGCTTTATGGACGATCACGACGAACGGGAAATCCTCATCTATTTCATGTGTATTGGTTGGAATCGGTGCTTGAGACCCAACAATCGGCGTCCGTATGCTTGTTTCCCAACTTGTATACAACCGTCACGTATAATTCCTGTATCCGCAAGCTCCATCGAGCGAGTCTACCGGACGGGTCCTTGAGGTGAGCAAGCCAGCACAAGGCATAGTGGTCGCTAACGGCTTTGAAGGGCCTGCCGTAAAGGTACGGTCGGAATTTAGTTATAGCTCATATCACCGCAAGACATTCGTTTTCCGTTGCTGAATAGTTGCTTTCAGCTTCGGATAGCGTGCGGTTTGCGTAGTCTATACCCTTCTCTGTACCTGCTGCCACTGGGCGAGGATAGCACCAATGCCAACGTTACTGGCGTCTGTCCAGATTTCCGTGTCGCTATTCTCGTCGAAGTGCGACAACACTGGGGTGGTTTGCAGGCGTCTACGCAGTTCTTCGAACGCTGCTTGCTGTTCCTCAGTCCAGACACAGGTTACGTCGCTTATCGTAGGGCGAGTGAGTGGTTCCGCAATCCCGGCGAACCTTTCCACAAAGCACCTGTAATAAGCGCAAAGGCACAAGAAGCGCCGGATTGTCAGTTGGTATAGCGAAGGAGCTCACAGCAGCTGTTTTTTCAGGATCCGGGTGCAGTCATTGAACACTCACAGGGTGTCCATTTAATTTTAGCTCATTAAATCCAAGGTGGGATTTGCAGGCTTGATATTTACGTGAGTAGAGCGGATCGCTTCCAGAGCGCTTTTTAGAAGTGTCAAATGTTCTTCAAACGAGCTAGAAAACACTACCGCGTCGTCTAGATAAACAAAACATGTCTGCCACTTTAGTCCTGCGAGCACGGTATCTATCATTCGTTGGAACGTTGCAGGGCAGAACACAGGCTGAATGGGAGGATTTAAATTCGCAGAGCACGTCGGGAGTTACGAAAGCTGTTTTCTCACTATCTCTCTCATCAATATTGATTTGCAAATAGCCAGATTTTAAGTCCAGAAACCAGAAGAACTTAGCTTCGCGTAAACGTTCCAACGTATCGTCTATTCGGGGAAGCAGCTAAACATCGCGTTTAGTGACACTGTTCAATTTTCGGTAGTCGACGCAGAAGCGAAGCGTGTTGTCCGTTTTCCTCACAAGCACTGCCGGTGAGGCCCACGCACTTTTAGACGGTTGAATAACTCCTTCGTGGAGCATCGCTTCGACCTGGATATTGGTGGTCTTCGTCTCCTTGGGCGGCACCTTGTAGGGCTGCTGGTGCGTAGGTCTGACGTATTCATCGGTCACGATGCGATGCTTCGGGATGGGAGCCTGACGCACCTTGGATGACGTGGCGAAGCAGTCGTAGAAGTCCTGTATTAGATGTTCTAGGGCTTAAATTTGAGCTGTCGAAAGCTCTTCGTTAATTTTCACAGGTATCCCGAGGTCAGCTGTGAGTGTACCAATTGATGCTGTGTTGGACGCGCCCACGTTCGTGGCATACGCGCCTTCCTCAGTGAACGCGATAGTGGCACCTTTGGTAAGATCGCGACGCTGATTGGAACAATTAGTGACCAGGACTGGCGTGCATCCATTCTGCAGGCTGACGAAGCCTCTGCAACGCATATACCTTTCTCTACAAGCAACCTAACGTTGGCTTCGGCAATACCGTCACAGTCCTCGAATGCGTCGCTTTTAACGTCAACAAACAAGCTAGCATGGACGGGTAGAGTCGCCGCAACAATGTGTAACGCGCCGTCGCGCTTGTCTTCAATGTGGCTCGCTTTGGCTCTTTTTGTCGAGAAGGTAATTCTGGATTTTCGCAGATCAATAACAGCCCTGTTTGTTCGCAGAAAATTTATGCCGAGAATTAAATCTCGTGAGCACTCAGGGATCACAATGAAGCCGGTAACGTATGTGAAGCCGCGTATTTTTGTTGGCGCAGTGAACCTACCTACGGGGGTTATTAGGTGGTTCCCAGCTGTACGACCTTGCAGGCCAGCCCTGGGGGTGACCACTTTCTTTAGTGCAGACACTAGTGTTTCTCGTATGACCGAATAGTCCGCACCAGTATCAGCCAAAGCTGTCGTCGCAGGGCCATCGATATCCAGGAGTACATCGCAGGTAATAGGTTTAGGATTAGATTTAGGTTTCGACAGTTCGTCGTCTTCTTGTTGTCGTTCTTGCAATGCAGGGTCATGGCGGTCATTGACGCCAGCGGCTTCACATCTGGAGGTCGCTGGTTTCAGTTTCCCCGGCGTTTAGGGCTTCCAGAGGGTCGGTCGGCAGTACCAGAGGAGAACCGTGGGCGAGAGGACGTACGTCGAGCAGGGGACGGAGAGCTGGACTGAACGCGTTGTGGCGGAAATATTTTCTGGCGTTCAGCGATGTAGTCCGGCGGGAACGTGTTCCAGTGTTCGGCGATGTAGTCTGGTGGATACATGTTCCTGAATTTCGGGATGTATTCTGGGATCTCCGGCGGTCGCTGTCCCTTTCACGGGGGTGGCGCATCGGGCACGAATCCCCACAGACCAGCTCGGCGATAATGGCAGGTACGGGAGACGTGCCCTTCCTCTTCGCAGTGGAAGAAGAGGGGCCTGTAGTTAGGGGTGCGTCACAGGTCTCTCTCCCGATGGCCTGTTTGCGTCAGGTAGGGAGCGCTGCGCCATATCACCCCCAGGGTAGACTGCAGTGCGATGGTGGAGACTGTTGGAGGGGTGCAGTAGGCGGCTTACTGCACGGCTGCGGAGAACGAAGCTCGTCGTTCACCCTGCCGCGACACGTCAATTTCTTCCGGTGCCCGCACAGCTTGCCTCACCTCCTCCCTTGTGATTTCCGCAATGGACACCGAAGCCGGTGACACAGGTTCCTGCTGGAGTTTCTGGAGCTCCTCGCGGACAATTTGCCTTACGAGCTCGCGAAGCTCGTGACTTCTGTTCGATTTCGCAGGCCAAGACGGCTTGCTCGCGGCTATACTGCCGGGACCTTTGGTGAAGCGCCTTTCAATTGTTGCAGCCTCACCGACGATTTGCGCAACCGTTCTCGGGGGACTCCTTATCATCCTGGCGAAGATGTCTTGCTTGACACCACGCATGAGGTGCCGGATGTTGCTATCTTCGGTCATTGCAGGATCTGCTCGCCTAAAAAGACGGGTCATATCCTTGGCGTACATGGTAACACTCTCGTTCTGGACCTGATTTCTTGCTTGAAGAGCAGCTGCAGCCTTTTTCTTGCGGTCGCTACTAGTGAAAGTCGCCAGTAAGTGCTGACAAAACTCCTCCCACGACGAAAATGTGGGTTCATGGTTCTCGAACCACGTTCGCGTGCCTTCCTCAAGAGAGTAGTACCACGTGTCGGTGTTTACGGTCATTGTCCCAGCCGTTGAACGTGGCGACTCGTTCGAAGTGGTCCAATTAGTCTTCCACATATTCTTAAGGCTCGCCAAAGAAGAATTTTGGTGTACGCGGCTATTGCACCACGTACTAGAGAGGGGTGTCAGTCAAGTTCGCGTTCATAGTGCCGACGTTGCGTCCTGTCATCTTGGTTGCCCGATCAGGTAGGAGGCCGCACTCCGGCGGCCGTCCGAGGCGGCGACGGCTCATCCGCTCGTGAACGGGCGACTGTTCGATGGGAACCGGCCTTGATGATTGGGGTAACATGCACCCAGTACACTCCACCACTTATATTATGGTGAACGCACACGTTGAGGGTTGTGCCAGGTGAAAAGAGTGCGTTTATTCTAAAAGGCACATTTGTGCCCGACAGCAAGCCAGTCAAAGTCAGCTTCGACTACTTCTTTCTCGTCTTCTTGCCGCCGCCCCCGGGCGACCCAAAACCTTCTTCTTCTTTGAGTGCATTATCAAAATATATAATATGATTCCGCTGAGAGCGGAATCAACTTTACAGACGTGGTAATATGAATAGAGCGAAACTTTATGTGTCTGACTGATGGCGTTCAATGTCGTGCCACAATGCACTGCAGGAAATCCAACTTTACAGAATGGGACCTACAAAACGATGATGATGATGATGACATGTGAAGGCACATCAACGACTCTAAGAAAAAGAAGGCTTCCCATTGTTGGAATCGAAACTAGGTCGCTTGCATTATGAAGACAACGTCTATCACATTGCGGAATTCTGACAAGCAGTATAAATTTCTGACTTTGACTTTGAGTCACATTGCACAGCAGGAAGCTTCGCGTTTTGAACATTTTTCTCTTAAGAAAGCGGTTTTAATTTTTATACTTAAAAAGTGTGTAGACATGATACACAGAATATATTTATATTGTGACAAAAAGCCACCAAGACGCCGTGTTTAGTCCGCCGCTGTGCTCCCGGCGTCCGCCTTCTCCACTTACACTCGCTGATGTTCGTCGGTTTGGTCTGTCCCTCCAACTCCGCTTCCAGCTGCGGCTTCGAGAAGCTTCTATAATGCGAGCATCAGCACGGAACTGTCACTTCAGGGATCACTTTTGGGCTGTCAGGGCTATCACGTCAGAGCGAGCTGTCACGTCAGGGCTAGAACTTGAACACCTGAAAGGTGTTTCACGTCTTTTCGTAGCCTAAAGAAGTTTTTGAGCAGCTCGTACTCTGTTGTATTGCAGTGTTTTATGTTACAGGCAGAAGCGTGTCTTTCCTCGGCTCCGTGTTTCGACGCGATTTATCGCAGTTTCCACGTTCCCAGCTATTTCCCGTAGTGCCAGCGATAACTTCCAGTTCCTGGCGCCGTCAAGGGCTACCACCTGCCCAGGGAATGTCCCCGAAGGCAAGTATCACATACGCATCACCTCTAAGCAGCGGCTAGGCCTAACCTCCTGTTCGGGCGGTGGGTGCCGTTCCGCGAAAGGCCTTCTTGGGTCCCGCAAGCAGGCGCTACTTCAAGATCAGCTGCTTAAGCAAATGGAACCGGCGTCTCAAGTGGTGTCCGACGTCACTTTTCAAACATCGACGCCTCTGGCACCCCAGGGCGACGACAGCTGCCCCATGGATGCTAGCAGCGGCACTGCTGTGCCGCAAGAGCCCAGCAATGTCACTGGCACGTCTGCTGAACCCTCCGACAAACGCCGTTGCACCGAGTCTTCAACCTTAGTGCCGCGTCATTATGAGGACGCTAATGCCCCGACGGACCTTCCAGCAGGCAACCGTATTCACTCTGACGGTAAGGTGCCCTCCCGTCTGAATCCCACTGGCCCGCCTACAAGCAGTAAAGATGCTCAACCAGCTTCCTTCAAGGTAGCCATCAAACCAAAGCAGAATTTCAACATCCGTGAAATCACGATGAAAGCTCTTCTACAGACGCTATCAGCATGTCTGCATCCTCAAAGTCATAATGGCTACACTTTCCACCGAGATACCAACTCAATTTCTGTCTGGGTAGCGTCATTAGAGGCAGTTCACAAGCTTTACAGCCTCACTTATATACCCGTCTCCCCCGGAGTTCACCTGCCGGTACAAGCTACCTCCTAGGTGGTACTCATGTCCGCGTT